>BLFK01000991.1:471258-485088 GCA_014634185.1 Astreopora myriophthalma | reverse complement strand
TGGGAGCACAAGAGCAAGAAAATATGACAATACATGTAAAAAAAAATTGGCTTCTTTTCATCACATTGCCCTAATTTTTGGCATATAGCCTATATACCCTTATACTAATACAGCCTAATACTATATATAAATTCATCTCAAGCTACATCATATATACCAAATAACATGATGCATTCTTTGTTTTGATTGGTTATTCAAAATAATTCCAGTCAAATTGTTGATTCTTCACCAGCTAGAATTTTTTTGCCAATTTTCCAAAACAAAGGTAGCTTTTACAGCAGGAGATATCCAACAGGTTTCTTATATGTCTGATTCGGTAGAAATTGGAGGGCATGTGACTCACTGCTTTATCTTCTTATCTTATCTGTCCCCTGGCGCCAAGATGGCGCATAGGGCCTCAACTCACTGCTTTGCAGGTCAGTAAATAACCACCCTTGCCTAGGAAGTGTGCACATTAACCAATATGAGTTCATTTAGACCTCCAATGATTATTGTTAGTACATACCACACAAGTGACCAGTGCTTTTCACAGATTCTGATTGGTTAACTTGGTGGTGATTAGCAGAGCAATATTTACGTCTTGGCAGCCAAAGAAAATTTCCACAATTCTTGTTGGTATATTTTCAGAAATAAAGTAATTTTTTAGTCTGTCAGTTAATGAGCTTGTGTGGTATAATTATACTAAAACAATCTTATTATTCACCTCAGGGTTGATAAGAGTGGTCAATATTTACCTCACAAGTTCCCCATTTGGTAAATATCCACCACTTTTCACTTCCACTTCAGTGAATAATTAATTTTATTGTTAATCAAATGCATGTTCATTATGGCAAAAAAAGTCAAATTCATAGTTTATTTCAATCTAAGAGTTCCCTAGTATAACCCATCACAAACCATGCCAAGGATTCCAAACAGATGAATTCAATTGCAAGGGAACAACTTCGGAAAGATTTCCGTACAGTTCCCAACATTAATTATACATGCACATTCCTAATAACCCGCTTCTGAAAAGAACGAGGGTGAATAGAGTTTTGATAGGAAAATGCATGCATAATGAAGTAGGGACCTGTACGGAAATCTTGCCACAACTTCTCTCTACTTACGTGCAAGTCTGACTGAAATTACCGGTAAGGAGAAATCACATTTTGATGTTCAAGCCAAAAACGCTGGTGACTTCTTCACTATGTATGTCACACCAATCCAGCTTCCAGAGATCTCAACTCCAGATAACAAACCGAATCTTTGTACCCGCAGTTTAAGACGTCTGCGTGGTAAAAGATGGGTATGTTTTCTGTAAGGCATAAAATTATTCAAACTAACGGTTTTTTAGGCTTACAGCCTCACACACTCACCTTATCAAGAAATGAATTAACCCACTTCGTAAATGTTTTCTTTTGAGAGTTAATTCGCTCATTTTTCAAAGCTTTTATCCTGTCTTTTTCAAACGTAGGTGTCGGAGGAGGAATATAAGACATAATATTGTGTCGTTTCCGCAATGAAAGGTGGAGAGTCGATTGTTTATAAACCGTTACTATATCGCTGCTGCAATACTACATCGGCAACTCCATCCAGTCGTGACATATTCCGTTATTCGCCTTTAACGCGGTAAAGTCCACAGTTATTCGGTTTTCCCTGACTGAAAATTGTCTCCAATATGCTCGTTCCTCTTTATCCAAATAAAAAGACTAAATTATAACGGCCTTTTCTGCTCCTACTTGGCAAATTAACAGGTGGGCTCAACGCAAAATGATGTTGACGTCTCGCTGATCTCTTACAGAACTCAAGTGTTGTTTATAATGATCTTCTATGGCCAAGACAACTCGAGTAAAAACATTCCAATACATAAAACTTCAATTAAAACGATCCCAAAACAATATCAGCTCTCCGTCCGGACAAAAATGAAAAACACCAAGTGTAGGCTTCCAGTTAATTGCGTTTGATTTAAATCCGTGACAAGCTAGTGTTATGGAATGCTTCCCGACGCGGTATCCCATGACCGCGAAATTCTAACTTTTCACGCTCCGCCTCGATTTTACCATTTATGGATTGATTGACATTTCTTTGCCCTTGCCTTACCCGATGGAAAGGACAGCAAGATGGGGCAAATATAAGCCCACAGCTCACTGGAAGTCTGCTTTACATTGATCCATAATGGTATGTATAATTTTGTTTCTTGCCTTTGTTGCCGTCCGGAAAGAGTCTTCGGGAGGAGCCTGATTTATCGGGAATAATTTTTTTCTTATTTGAAAACAAGTCAGGGGTGGGGAAGGTTGTAACGCTTTTCATCCACCGGAACCATTATTAACACACGTGATCAACAAAGGTCGTTTCGCATACGCATTAGCCAAAGATAATAGAAATGGACCTTTCTTAAATTCTTTATTATTCTGCGATGTGCTAGGTTAGCCCCACACCCAGAAAATATCAATTAACCAAGCATACATAGGGTGTCGCCACCTAAGACAAGGAAACCATGTCTGGCCGAGTTCGAAATTGTAAAAGAAGGGGAACATAAACAATAAATGGCCGGCGTTTGCATTATTAATAATTTAATTTCATTCATTCATTCATCATGCATTCATCCATTCATCCATCCATCCATCCATTGATTCATTCATTCATTTATTCGTTTTAGGACATTAATGCCATCTCTTTTTCAATACAAATCCACTTACATACTGTCCACCAATCTTTTTTTTTTTATTAATTTATTTCCTTCTCTCCAGTTCTTAAATACATGTATATATATATATAAGATAAGAAATTAAAATATTGCATGAAAAGAAGAGAGGAGAAGAGAAGCAATCTTATACTCTGATTGGCTCGGTACTCGCTATATATTTTATAGTGATAGTGATTAGCAAAAAAGCCTACGTTTTGAACAAAAAACAAAACAATGGCGGCTTCTTCAAATCTTAACAGCAATACAAATTGCAATGAACTCAAAGGTATTATGTGAGAGGATTTCTGCCAAAGCAATTAGACTACTCGTTCTCGTTTTCTATGCCGAGTTGGCCTCGTTGACTATGTATTGACTCACAGAAAACTCGAACTCGTAGTCTAATTGCTAAGTAGACGCATGCTAATGGCGATTAGAATAAAGATGCAAGGACTGCACCAGCGTGCGACCAAAATTCCCTTGTGCCACTAAGATGCTAATTTGCGCAATCAGGGAGCTCCCTGGGAGGAGAGATGACAGACCCAGGTAAAAAGTTAATCCTAACGAGGTCGCCTCCAAGACACCGAGATCTCACTAGCTCACGACACCGCTGTTGTTCCTTCCTTCTCGACGACAAGGGAGGACAAGATAGACAGCCTAGGTTCACAGTTGACTATGCCTTACGTTGAAAATATGCTCTCATCTTGCCGCGTGAGGTTGGCCAAAAGTATCTTTGAAATAGCTCGACACCGTTGCAACACCGTCATGGATCGAAATCAACTCTTAAGGGTCGTTCTATCAAGACGACCCCGGAATTCCGAAGTTAGGTGCACGTCATTCCCCACTATATATACAGTGTATAGCGCCCAGCATGTCGCTTCCTTTATAAGGATTTACATTAGATCTCAAGAGGTTGAATTTATTTTATATAACCAATCAATGCACGCTCAATCAGCTATAGTTTATTGTGCCAGTAAACTCAAAGATCTCGCGCGTTTTCTCAATTATTTTATAAAAGCAATAGACCACACGTTTCTATAGTTTACGAGCATGATGAACCAGTCAGAAAGTTGGAAGAACACTAGAAGAATTATTCTCGTGTTCCTCCAACATCTCGCGTGGTTTATCAGCCTATAAACCACAGTGATCTATTGCATAAACGATACTGGCGCAAGATGTGTGTTGTGGCGTAACAGGCACAATACGTACGTAACACTAATATTATTATCATGTTCACAGCTTTAAAAGTATTTCAATGAATTTTGAACTAGACCAATTTCCATATTTTAAAATTCAACTTCAAACAGTAAACATGACTTCAAGGCTCTGAGGAAAAAAATAAGATTTCGATGAGTTTATTCCCCGGAGCCTCGAGATGATGTCTCTCGTCTAAGAGTGAATTTTAATATATCGAAATTGGCCTATTCCGTGGTTCTTTCTTCCCGAAGAGAATCTTTCATAGTGCCTTTATTTATCGTGAACTTAAAAAAACCCGACTAGTTTCACAACTCTCATGCCAGTCTGACGCTCCCTTTTCAATCTTTCCACGCACCACATTCTAGATTTGTTCAGTCGGACCTTCTGTTCTGTGAGGGCGAATGACGCTAAGTCGCTTTTCCGTGCTGTGTAGGCGTTGACTGTTTGACTTCCTTATTTGCCCCAGGGTGATCTTGATTTATCAAAAACACAAAACGAAGACCGCAGATCTATGAGGAAAGAAGTACAATCAAAGTCAATTTGCATTTACATTATTAGCGAAACAAGTTCAGAGGATTGTGTAACATCTTTCCACAAAAAATGCCATTTTTCAGCTTTTGCGCGGCTGTTTCTGTCTACCCTCTACTCGTTCAGTGTACGTAAATACTTGTTATTGTTATTTTATACCTGTGCAAAGCTCTGTAATTTTAATATTATTGTTTAAAAAAGGCCAAAGCATAGTACATGTAAAACAAGTTCTAAAGAAAGGCATTTCCGCAGAACATGACTGTATTTCAATAAAGGGGCGAATTGCTGTGGAAACTGATGTGTCGGTGGACAATGGAACACTAAAATTTGGTAATGAGCAGGGTAAATTGGTCGTCATAACAAGATTCAAAGGCGTTCATTAAGCCTGGTTCCCACATGTACGATAAGCGTAAGCCTTCAACGTTCTCACACGTGGAGCAAGCACAGAAATTCAAAATGAAACATAAGAAAGCGCAGTAACGGCGGCGAAAAAACGAGCTACCAGTAATTTGGACGCTTGTGTTTATGCTTATTTCATGCCCGTTCCCACTCGATTGTTCTTCCACTTGTGTTTGTTCCTTTGCTTATCGCACAAGTGGGAACCAGGCTTCAGTTTTTCGTTAACACAAATTCGCGTCTCAGGCTAACGCTCAAGGTCAGCGTTTACGCCTCCATACACGTTTTTGCTTGCCTTGTTCACACAAGGAGTTGGTTTCACGCGTTGTTCAATAATATTTCGACTGCATATTGCATTAAAAAGGGAAGCTCCAAACTGCGGTTACACTTCGTAGAATCACGATTTGAAAGGCATGATCTCAAGTCACATGCAAGTAAACCCTGCTTTGGGATGTCTTCCGCCAGTTTACCCTGTCAATTCCGCTCATTAACACCGAAAATTTGAGATTGATTTGTTTACCTCAAAAGTGGAGTTGTGATGAAGCCTCGCTTTTGTGCCTAAGACAACAGGTTTTCCATCTATGTGCAACGGTCTACGACCCTCGTTTACAACACAGTATTCCCCGTCACTTCGAAGTTTGATGACAGCCTGGGAAGGAAACAGGAAGCTAAATATTAAACTATCTTAAATACATTATTTACTGTACTAGATAGGGAAAACGCGGATGACACAATGGTAAGTCTGAATCTTCCACCAATGCGGTGCCGGATCGCGTCCAAAAAATATTCAGCGATGTGAGAGGACGATAGCCTTGCAGTACGATAATGCGCATTATTTTTCTGGTCATAACAAGCAGGTCAGAATTGAAGAAAGAGTGTGATGTTAAATAAATTGATTTCGATCTTTAAATGGCGGGGATCCTCGCATTTAAGAGAGCAACTTAAGCAGTTGCTAAGACCCTTGAACCCACGATTATACGATTGCGCTTCATATTGCTTTACCAACTGAGTCATCAAGCCAACTGCGAGCTGGCCACTAGCAAGTTTGTGTTATATCCCGTAAGAGGTGAACATATGATAGAGAAATGCAAAGGAAAAGGGTCAATAGACCATTCCAGAGTACATTTTATCCCTTATTTCAAATTGAGTCCAAGTGCAAGATTTTTGTGATGTTAATTACCTCGACTTTTCATATAAATGAAAACTAAGTTTGCATATGAAAGACTTTGCACGTATAGCGGTTTTACAAAAGAGGTTGACAAAAACTCTGAAACGGCCTAATGTTCTCGCTCTCTTTATGGGTTCACTGCTTTCTGGGTCAGTCCATAGAGACCTAAATTCCAGTTCAACATGAAAAATAAGACACGAATTCAGTTGATAATAGAGCAATTTTCAATTGAGCGTCGAAAGTAATCACGAAATTGCGTTGGTTCTGGTTTTAGTTTGACCTATGATTGCACCATAAAACTTGCGCGAACTTTTCAACCAATCAGATGCAAGACTAAAGCCCCTTGCGACTTCGTCAGTCTCGTTTTCGCGCGCTTGGCGCCGGCTGCGTTTACTTGCTTTGCGGTCTGATTGGCTGGTAAAACCAAGTCGTGGATTACATCCATTTGTGGTTGGCCAAAGGGTGTATTTCCTTCAGAACTCAATTGAAAAGTGCTGTATTATCAAGTGTCACAACCCCTGCAAAATAAATGCGTAAAGATTTACTTGTCGTCGAGAGATTTTCCACGCTGGTCCTTCCAAAGACAGGTCAACATCGACATGGTTGTCGGCTGTAGATCTTCCAACAGTGATCTGATTTACAGAAAACAAAACAAAACAAAAAAAAAAAGAAATAGCGGATGGCTGAGCCTGCAACATAGCGCACATTGAAGAAAACTGTTTTTCACGATAGAAAAACGTTGGCACAAAATAGCCAAAAGTAAAGACAGGGAAATAAACCACTGTCTTAATTAAGCAGTCAAAAATAATGCTGAAAAAAGCGAGGTTTCAACGAGAATCAAGCCCATTAACATGATGCTATTAAGAAATATCTGGGAAATGGTAAATTGAGAGTTCCAGGGTTCGTACACTTTTTAAGACCAAAAATTCAAGGACTTTTCAAGGACCACATTTTGAACTTGCAAGGACCTCTTGTTTATTGACGTCGAAGAATTTACCCATGAAAATAGTCTGACAATACTGTTCTTGCACATTTTCCATAATCTACATCAGTGAAAATAATGCAAAGGCACTGGTAACCATTCTTGACCCCACAGCTTGTCACATTTGTATGGCATGGCTTGAGTGGCTGATTATTTTTAGTAAATTTTTCAAAGATTGAAAATGTCAGTAAATAAAAATTCAAGGACTTTCAAGGACAAGGAATAAATAGCAGAGATTTTCAAGGACTTTCAAGGCCTTGAAAATGTACTCTCAAATTCAAGGGTTTTCAAGATGCGTACGAACCCTGGAGTTCGTACGTTCATAGGTACTTGAGGATGGTCAAGATGATGTGACTCAAAGGATGACTTGGAATCCCACCCAAGCCTGCATGTGTTTTAAAGATGCTTTGACAACTCGAACAAAGTCACTCGGCCTTATCTCAGAGACACCAACAAAAGTCATCCTCAAGACTAGTTCACCGAGGTTATTTAAACCAACACAACAAAGCCTAAACAGTTTCATTCTTGATAAACTCCAAAAAATGTGGCACACTACCTCTCTGGATCGCATGAGGTATCGCACCAGCCGGCCCCTCAACACAGCTAGAGTATAGGAATCAAACTCACTAGATGGTGTCACGGTGGTTGTGCCAGCTGTGAAAAAAGGTTAGTGACAATATTTTGTAACCACTCAAGTGAATTCTACTGAGTAGTGCTTTCTTCTAACTGAGCTGTACAAGATGGCTATAACTCTGGTGTCTGTGGAGGTTGAAATCCTAACATGTCACCATTCAAATAAATTTTCATTCAAATCAAATGAAAGCTAATGAGCAGTCCTTTTATGTAGTCCTGTACAAGCCAAGTAGTTCTTAATTTTACATCTGTAAACGTTTTTCTGTTATCAACAAAGGAAATCACACACACACACACACACACACACAAACACTCACTGGCTGCATTAAGCTTTTCCACAATAACTTGCCAAAGGGGAATTTCAGTCTCTAAAAGACGCATTTCTCTCTTGTTTCTTTTATCAGCTAACGATAGCTCTTGCTCCAAATTATCATCTTTGGGTTCCCTGCAGTATTTTAAATGTACAATAAATATTTATTACTGCAGGATCAGCATACTAAGGGACAATGACAAATACAAGACATCAGAAAAAAAAAAAGCTCAAAGTTCTCAGGGCAAACAAGCCCTAAACACAAGACATTTTGAATTACACCTGCATAGGGTGAACCGCAACCTGAAGCATACCAGCAAGAATTCTTAGATGAACTTTTCACACTTCTTCGTGTTGTTTTCTTTTTAGGACTGACTCAACACTTTCCTGCTGGTGTTTGTGAATATTCAACTTCTGATTGAGGCTAACCCTATAAAAAAGTCCCTTTTATTTTTTCATCCAGCAGTCTCCATAATTTGAAACTGGACTATTGTACTTTACTCTACATTTTTAGTTAGCAAAGACTTTCAGAGACAAAACCTGAAGTGGGGCAGTTCACAAAAGGTGGGTTATCATTCCTGTGTGCTTTGAAAAGGCATAGTTTTGAAAAAATACAACTCCAAGTGGAGCAACTTTCAATCTGCTGATCATACTTACAAAAGTTCTGCATCAGTGATTTGCTCCTCAGCATCTGAAAAACTCATGGAATGTTCTGCTGTAGAAACTGAACATGAATGAATGAATTAATTAATTAATGAGTAAGTGAATGAATGAATGAGTGAGTAAGTGAATGAACAAACAAGGCATTTATATAGCGCTTTTACACGGGCTCAAAGTGCTTTACAACACTTTGTGAGGGACTTTGCCAGATTGCTTTTAAGGCACACATGGCAGCCATGCAGTTCACAATTTTTTATTCAAACTAGTAGGAATTTACAGGTGCCTTCTAAACAAAAAGAGAAATGGACCACCACAACTGGAAACACATTTCCTACTCTTCTTGAAAAGCGTGTGGGTTCTTTATTGTCCCACACAAGTATTGCAAGATGGGGCCTACAGTTTATCATCCTTATCCGAGAAAATACAAATTGAAAGAATGTAGAATGCTATTGATTGATGACTGACTGTGTGATTTTGTGACTGAGTGACTACATGCCCATGTGACTCAGTGACGGGCTGATTGGCTGACTGGTGGGACAAGAACGAGCTGGCCGGCCAAGCGACCCACCGACCCATTGATAGATTGATCAATAATTCGTTACCTGTCTGGTCAGAGAGAAGCTGGTGTTGCCGCATACAAAGCCAGTGATTCCTCAAAGCTTTGGCTGATCGACATTGATGAAATACTGCAGGGTTTTTATCCAACAGATCTTGAAACAACTCTAAAGATGCTGGACTATTCTGAAAACAAATTTTCCTTGCATTAAGAAAAAAATCATGTTACACTTAGAATTAGAAGCCTCCTTTGCAAATGACCTGAAACAACATGACTGACCTCTCCAGTCACACACTGGCTTCACATCGAAACAATTTACAAGTATGACACCCTCTTATCCCACATTTTATGCATTCAGCTGACATGTCTATGACAACAGGTGAAAACAAAAAAAAATTGAAATGTGCTCATATACTGTACAAATTCTGAGGGGTTTTTTAATTCTTCGCCACAGGAAAAAATTGAAACCTGCTGCATTTTCAATCTGGGCCCGAAGACTAATGACAACTTGTGACTCACTGCTGGGACGTTTGACAAAATGTGTTCCTCATCTTTACCCCACAATGCATTGTTTTGTGTCGCAGCAATCACATCTTGCGGAAGCTGTTTGATTGCAGTTGTAGCCAGCCTTAAATTAAAAAACAAACAGTTAATCCAATTCAGCAAGTATCATTCAGATTGACCTGTGAATGAAAAGCCACAAGGATGACTGACCCATGGTTATTTTGCCTTTTTGCCAGCTGGCCTCCCAAGCCCTCTCAAGTACAACAATTTAAGGAAACAAGCTTGAGATGTTTCAGCAATTCTAGTGATGACTGAATAGAGTATCATACACTGTAAACCTTGAGGAGCATGCAGTTCTACAAGTATGTTTCATCAAAGAAGTTTTATCAGCAAACCTTGACACCACTGGATCATACAGTAGTTGGTACCATCGTTCTTGTATCTCCTTTTGACTAAACCGACAAGAGAACTTTACTCCAAGGTAAACAGCAGTTAAATCATTTGTCTAAGGGAAAAGAAAAACATAACTGACGTAAAAATGCAAGTCATAGCAAGAATCATTTCAGAACTTACAACAAAGTTACATGTATGTACACATGACTGTATACAGTGTTCTCACCAGGATTTTGCCTTAGGGAGTCCCAGGGTCCCCTCTGCTGAAAAACAGGGGCCCTGTAAGAACATCAGGGGGACAAAGTTAATGGTCTGTTACATGAACTACCTACCTGACCCAATATGGCGGACTTGGTGGTTACGACTCCATAACCGTGCGCTCACCAATCTTCGCGGCATAAGTGGAATCAACGAGTGTATAGGCAATAAAGTTAAGGACTTTCAATCTTTTGATAACATGTTTTTATTTATTCCAATGGGCAAAATGCTGGGTGTTCAGTTGACCATTAAAACTATTCAACTCTAGACGTTAAAAAGTCTGTTTGACTCATAGCTTGTCCCTGCGCCCCAACAGGCGCAGGCTTTGGCTTTTAATGCACCATCTCAATTTTTTGTGCAGGAATCTCGCAATGGCGTGGCCTGGTGAGAACACTGCTGTATAGAGAACTTTTTTTAGTTCCTTTGTTTGAAGAGTTGTGGCAGTAAAAAAGTATTCTAAGTACACTAAGTTTGGACCTCTCATCACACAACACTGTTGTGGTGTGCTGGATTATCCTTCCAGTGTAGCATGATCATAAGAAGTACCCTGAACAAAAGTACACTTACTGAGTGCTCAACAGTGGTAAAACTACTTTACTAAGTAAAATTAGTATCACCCAACTAGTGGACTAATGCAAATCCTGCATTTTCATTGGCTACGCTACTAGATGACTATTAGTAATAGTCCTCGAGTAGCGAAAAGCGTGATGCTTTCTTTCGTTTTATTCCCAAATAAATATTTCTTCAACTTGCATTTGCTAACTTTATCATTGCCTTTTCTGTCCGACTAGTTGGGTGATACTAAAACAATTAGACCCTTCGCCCTCAAGGGCCACGGGTCAATAGCCCATTCGGCTTCACTTCATGGGCTATTGACCCGTAGCCCTTTTGGGCTACGGGTCTAATTGTTAAGTAGATCACCATCACTCACTCTATACATACTGTAATGTACTGAATTAACAGACAACAAATAAATTATGTCTTATAATAATTGAAGGGGTGTGTGGAATAAGGCTCTAAGTGACTTTTGATGTAAGGACAAATTCTCTTTTTCTTATACAAGTGAATACAAAAACAATTTGGAAGGAGAATCTAACAATTTATCAGAAGTCAATTAGGGCTTTTTTCCAGGCACCCCTTCAATTATATTATTGTTCTGTGAGGTGAGACCAGGTATTATTCTTTGCACTATCAGTAATTTATTAAATAAATTTACTTCACAGATAGCAGTGAAAAAATCTTGAATGACTATGCCACAACAGCACTGTCAAAAGAGCAACATAAATCATTAAAAGATATGTTTTCTTATTTACCTGCTGAATGGCAGTAATAAGAGCTAAATCATCAGCAGGTCTCCATCGTCCAAACTCTTTGTTCACTTGAGGATTCTGCAGTGTGCAAAAATAATAATCTTCATTGTAAAGATTTCTACAACATTACCACGAGAAAAGCAAGTGTAAAATTTAACACAATCATACTCACCTTGCTCTTACGTTGTTTTCTAGAGGGACCTTTTCCTGTTGGCTAATGAAAGGAAGAGAACTTATTTTTTTCCTTCAGTCTATGCTTTCACGAATAGAACACGACAATCCAGTAAACTTAAGCACATTAAGTTTGATCAATTTTGTACCCCAGATTTATTTTATTACTGGTTTATAAAGATCAAAGCTTAAGCAAACATTATAAGACTGTAACTGTTCATCAATAGGATGCCTGAAACGTGTCAAAATTATTGGTTTCGGCTCCATTAACCCTTTAACGCCCAAGAGTGCCACTTATAGATTTTACTCTGATTAATGCCAGACAATTTTACTCATCACTGGGGGATCCCTCAGGCAGGAAAGGGTGAAATCCTGACTCAGGACAAAAAGACAACACAAGGACAAAACAAATCGTAGACTGTAGATCAACTTACAATGTATAATTATCAAAACTTGTCCTGTTCAAGACCCTGTTATGGGCTTGAACTTGAAACAGGTTCCTTCTTTTTTAAAAGGTCCTAAAGTGCCTCTCTCTCATTTAGAAGACAGTGTCCACAATTATTTTGTTGACAAGGGAATATTACATATAAAGCATAACAGGCAAGGGCTATCCTATTTGGATTCATTCTTTTCCGAAAACAAACAAGAGCTTTTTGCACCTACTCTCTCGTTTAAAATTAGAGAAACGTTTAGTGTTTCAATTCAATTTGCTTTCAACTGACAGATTACTGATCTGAGGAGGTCCCGGTGTTAATTCCCATTTCAGAACTCCAACAACTAGAAGAAAAAGCCCAATACTTGATATAAAATGAAATTATATTTTGTACTCTTCTCATAATTTAATCATCTCACCAAAGGTCTTTTAATATCTTTTTCCAATCCAGTCACATCAATTCGCTGCTTCGAGGCTTTTTTGAGACTGCTTTCCACAAGTTCATCATCAAACTTCTTTCTTTTTATGGAGCGTGAAGAACTGCGACGTGGTGTACCCCGCCCTTGACGGGAAATTGGTGCAGCAGAATTTGTGCTTCGTCCTGCAGGCCTGGGAATGGGTGCTGCAGGATTTGGTAAAGTTGTTGCAGGTAATGAGGCCATTGGTTACCTAAGGAATACCAAAAAGAACATTTTTCCATCTGAAAAACAGCTGAAATGTATCCATTGATGTTCATATCAATGATATCCAATATCTCACAATACCTATTGACTTATTTGCATATTAATACCGTGTATTGTTATCTGTGCCTCGTTCTTGAAGACAGGAAGGTAACATGCAAATAAATCGCTTCATGATATCAATAACCAACCATTATGTTTAACAGTTTTGTATAAATTATCACACAAGCAGTCAACATTTGGTGTGAACTCCGGGGCCGTGCGGAAATCTTCCTAACATTTTACCCATCAAATTTATAGAAGAGGTCTTTTCAAAAGCTTTCAAATAAGCTCATTACGCTCATGTCTAGAATTACGGTCGTAGCTTCATTTCATTGATCAGCAGATTTCCAGACCTTTCTCGTTGACTACTATTCCCTTCGTAAAACGGAAGGTAAACACTGAAAGAGACAGTAATTCACAATACGTGACCATAAGCTCAGAAATTTACCTTCTGGCTCAATCAACAGAATATACGACCACCCCGGTGTTACTTACAGACAGAAGTTCGACAATAGTAGTAAATACGGCTTTGAGAATGGCGATTTTGTCTAAATGCTTTGATGATGTTCTTTAAGAAGGAGTAAACGCATCTTTGTGGATGTACTTAACCTGTGTTGTCTTCCTCGTCAGCATTAAAAAAATTGAAAATTAAATTGAACGATATCCCGTTCATTCACCATTAGGACGCCATTTTGAAACTAAGCACGCTCAGATTCATGGTATGCTTGTGTTTTTCCCAGTAACTCTCGTCGGGGGGCATTTTACCACAGGTATCCCAATCGTAATGTGACATCAAGTTTCCAGTGAAACGACTAGAGGCGGAAATATTGCTATTCTCGCCAACTAAAGCCTTCCTACCTTCGCTCTACTGTATCTTGTCGTTTTCTGGAGCGTCTACGTGCAATGCCATCGACGTTTTTTTTTTTTTTTTTTTTTGGGGGGGGGGGGGG
>BLFK01000991.1:456830-460747 GCA_014634185.1 Astreopora myriophthalma | reverse complement strand
ACCCCCCCCCCCCCCCCCCCCCCCGCGCGCGTTTCATTTGTTAACGTCAAAAATTAGTCTGATTTGTTTTGCTCTCTGGGGTTTTGTTTTGTAGGCGTTCTGGCAGAACGGAGAGATAAACAAGAAGACCCGAAATTGACAAACCTTGGTACGTAGCTCAACCTGTTTCTCTCCAAGTTAGTATAAGTAATCACATGGGGCCGAATAAAATTAATGATCAAACAAGGGCTTTTAGAAGTTGCTGAAATTGCCCGAGTCGCGCAGCGCCGGATGAGCGAAATTTCAGCAACTTCTGAAACACAAGTGATATTAATCCTTTACGAGGAAACATGCGATTACTTGTTCATGACATAAGGCAAACTTTTCTGCAAAAAGAATCTTTCGCCGCGTGAACTTGCTGGTATGCTGCCATTAAAGACACGTTCGCTCGTAGCAAAATGACCACATAAATAACTTGTTGTGTCAAGAACAGGAGAATCAGAGTAACGCACTACGTGCAATTCTCTCAAAGCATATTCCTTAAACAAAGAGTCTCAACGAGCTTTATAACTTTCCACCATGTAGTCTCCTTTCCTATCCTTGGAACCCACTGAACATTAATGAATAACCGCATTTACATGAAACCCACCGATGTGTTTCTGAAATTTTTCAAAAATCGTTTCAAGCGAGGCGCATCAAGTCAATCAGGAGCGGAAGCACAGAACGCTTAGCCAGTCAGGATTAAGTAATTTTGCAATCTTCAGAAGCAAAACTACACAATAATACTCTCTTCTTTAGCCAATCAGCATTCAGTATTTTCCTCGCTATGTTATAAGTTCTAACAGGAGCGCATTATAATCTCCGGCAATGGCAAGGAAACCTGACCATTAATATAAGGACTCATCAGTATGTAGTTTCTCCAAAAGTATAACCACTTGATTAAATTTTGAATTTATGAGGTAAAAAATGCTGAACCGCGCTTTTAAACTTTCTTCAAACTGGCAATTTTTTCATCAAGAATGCGAACGCCTAAAGGAGATCTTCACACGTTTGCATTACCCAGAGCCCCTCATACAAAACACCATCAGGTTTTTCATCGAAATGAAGGTGACGGGAAGCACACACCCCCCGCAACAAGCAGGTGAAATTCCTTAGCCGAAAGATCTTGATCGTGATCTTAGCCGAAAGATAAATACCGAAGTACATTCTGTCTTTACAACCCGCAAGATCAAAGTTGAGCTTAAAGTTAACGAACCTAAACCTCCAATTGTCAACCAGCAAAATGTTGTATATTTCTTTAAGTGTGATCTGTGTGATGCAGATTATGTCGGCTTTACCAGCCGACACCTACATCAACGTGTGGAGGAACACAAACGATCGGTAATCGGCAACCATGTGAGACAACAACATGGAAACGAGCCAAGTGAAATCGCAAACAATTTTAGGGTCCTGAGGAAGTGCTCGAACAAGTTCGATTGTTTGATTTTTGAAATGTTTTTTATTCGAGACCTTAACCCAAAATTAAACAAACAGAGTGATTCTATCCGCGCAAAGCTGTTTGCTTAACACTTCTAATTAGTTTTTATTCTCTTTACCTCTTATTTACACTTCATTTTCGCATTCTGTTATTTTTATTTTTATTGTTCGTATGTAAATACTTAGCTTTTATCTTCATCCCATTGTTTCAGAAATTGTTTACAGTATATGCGGAATTTTTATCAATGAACTCTAACTTGAAAATGGCCGTGGAGCGGTCGAAACGTCGTTCTTATTTTTTATCGCTCGTTTTTATAACTAAATGTTTTAGTAACAACTTATTATTACTTCGTAAAAAATGTGATAACAGAAGATGACGTTTACTTTGGGTCAGTACGCAGCTATTACCACAGCCCACGCGATTGGCTCAGAGAACAATAGGACCATTCAAAGAAACAACAGAAACAATGAACCCTAACCCTAAAAACAATAGACCTGCGTCCTAACCAGATCCAATGAAAGAGGTTGTAAACAGCTGCGTGGTATCTGTTTAGTTTGACCGGTTTGCTTTACTACGCTCTGTGATTGGTTAGCAAAACTTAAGACACTTTCTCAGCCACGAAGAAACAGGCGAATCTCCTGGACTATTCCCCAGTTCCTTGTGTTTTCTTCCTTCGTATACTCATTACTTCACTGCGCGTCTATGTGATTGGTCAATTGTACGAACGACGCCAGAGGTCCATAACTCAGAAGTGTCGGTCTGTCTCATTTGGCCTTGGCCCATCAGTTTACGGTAATATCTAAATTTAGAATAGAGTTTCCGTCAAATAATGGCCAATCAGATTGGCCCTGATAACCACAACGCGTCCCATTGGTCCGCAACCAAGAGCCGCACGAGAGATTGCTCGTGCTAAATGCAAATCATGGCACAAATCTAGCAGCAGCCGTTCTAAAAATAGATAATACCGTAAACTGATTGGCCGCATTCCATTCCAGGTCGAGACTTCTGGGTTATGACCTTCTGACGACGCTGAGCAGAAACTTCTCAAAAATGGCGACTGGCTATAGTCCATACTCCAGTCAGACATACAAATTCTGTAAAATTTGGGAAATTTCGTAGTATCTCGTCATGGAAAATGAGAGTGGTATTCTACTGTCAATTTTTACTACTCTCTTTGCTCTTCTTGAACTTTAGTTGTCCAAACGGAATAATCTATACACTTTTCGTTGGAATTAAATTTAGGAAGATATCTCTTAACATTTTGTCGGGAATCGATGCTAAAAATCTCCTTTGTATTCGGGAAACTTCAAAATTCTTCTTAGGGTGATTTTTAGAACTAAACCTCCGTACTCAGTCTTTTTCCGGAATAGAGCCAACCGAACGCACGCTTCAGTAGTTGAGCCTCGCACCGACCATGAAGCGCCTTATACCAGGCACGATCCATTGACAAGCACTCCCCTTATTTTCAAACAGAGGTAATTAAGGAGTACGACCCATGCGTTGGACAGGTCATGCGCCAATGCTTGATCAGAATGGAGTCGTCGTTTGAAGGTCAGGGTGGCCCAACCAACCCAACCTTTTATTATACCGAGTGTTACGAAGACGGGTATAACATGGGGTGCAAAGCAACTATGCTGGAAGAATTCATCAAGTACGGAGACGTTCTTAAAGGCGAGAGGGATGCTGCCCGGACAAAGTAGAAGAGCTGGGTAAATGGGCCTAGATTTAGTCCAGCTGAATTAAGATGGATGATTTTGTCTTGTAGATTTTTTGGATTGATTTGTGTCATTTATCTGCTGGAGTTGAAAACACGGGTAAACGAGTGGCTTTCACCCTAACGCTAACCTTATCGTTAGAAATGGGCACTAGGCGCTTAGATTGAGCGTGCATCTATTTAGGTGCAATTCTGGACATAAGTGACATTTTATGGAGCAGTTTCTTTATTATAGAGCTATAACAAGCAAAGAAACGTTTAAATGGTCGCATTCGAATTTCATCCAAGGGTCAAAAGCTGAAATCACCTTGCATAGCATAATAAACAGCAATATAAGATATAGTATTGTTCAGGTTATTTAATTTGAATGGCACTTCCTATATTTTATACACCGACGCAAAAGCTAGAAGCACCTTGTGCAACATAAATAAACAGCACCACAGGAAATAACTACACAGTAGCTTTCATTTGAATGCTCACACTTCGTCCACAAATCACAAAGTCGGAACCACTTTCGACAACATAATCCTCCTTTATCACAGGTGGCCATTTTGAGTCCCGAGGGACTGGAAACCTTTGTTTTGTCCCTCCAAAACTCGTTCTCAAACTTATCAACTCGAGGCTCGGGGTACGAGTTCTATTGTTCCTAACCAACATGACCGCCTCGTGATTAAAGCCCACAACAATTTGAACCAAGTGAGGGTGAGGTGGCACATCCCCATGCCCCTGATAATTATTTTCAATCTA
>BLFK01000991.1:449330-454330 GCA_014634185.1 Astreopora myriophthalma | reverse complement strand
AGGTATATCCCGTTTTAAGCACGCATTTGGCTGCCTGTTTTCGTATCATACCGCCTTCAATACGCACAAAATGCAGTCGCAGACAAGCTAATTTTCTAAGTTTTCTGGGGAGCATGCCCACGGAC
The DNA here is from genome assembly GCA_014634185.1 of Astreopora myriophthalma. NCBI lineage: Eukaryota > Metazoa > Cnidaria > Anthozoa > Scleractinia > Acroporidae > Astreopora > Astreopora myriophthalma. The sequence goes on along the minus strand of BLFK01000991.1, from coordinate 454,205 downwards.
CCCCTAGAGGCTCGCGCCTCTGGCACTCCTTTGGTCTGTCTCCTCGTTGGATCGCACCCTTCGGCCAAAAAAAACTATCTACGGGCCTGGGGAAAACATCGTCGACTCCTCTCCGAATTCAACTGCTTGTGTAAACAAGATAAACCTCATTTTAGCCAGCATGTCCAAGATATAATAATGCTAACTTTTTGCGGCTCGATGAAAAGTTTCCATTTAGTTTTTTGTAGACCCTTATCCAAAATAGGGACCAACATATGTTAACTTGATATCGGGGATAACTGAACCCCAAGGCCAGAATCTCCTCATTGCATAACCCTTATGTTTAATGTCTCGATCAATTCCAAGAGCGCCCATCCCCCTTCAGGGCAAACCCCGGGCATTTGATGCGAGTTTGCCTCCATATGGTGGGGAATTTGATGCAAGACAAAGCCCGCCTGGTCAGGCATTTGATTATCGAGAAGGGCGACAAGCTGGAGGACTATGTAATTCATTCCTCGGGCAATTTGCTCGAGAGCCATTCCACGATTCCGCGTGGGTTTTGCTGCTGAAAAGAATGCCTTTTTTAAAAGTTTGGAGGGGTGACAGAGACTTGAAAAGCATTGACAGCACAACTTGACGCTTTGTGAAGGCCTTCGCGATGGGGTATTTGACCGTAATAACTAGCAACATGGCGGGGAATTTGACCAAAATTATTCTAAAAAGTCAAAGATCCGGGGCTTTGCCGGGGGGGGGGGGGGCAGGGCAATGGGCGCTCTTGGAATTGATAGAGACAAGCTGACAGGAATCGAATGACTGAAGGAGTGATCACGCGATTTTGCCACCAAATGTAATATCGCGCTCATTGCATTCAGAAGATAAAAATCATATCGTAGCAGACATTTATACCAGTTCGCATGGTTTGCCTATGAATAATTTTCAAAGCAGTTTGACCCAGCCTTGAAGAAAGAACGGTCCAATGATTTTAGCTTAGATGCATACTACGAGGCCCTGATTAGGGGGGCTTTAGTCATCCCTTATCCCCAAAATTCCGAGGGCAGTTATCCCTACCTATTACCGAGACAGTTATCCCTAAAATTGCCGAGACTGTTATCCCTAAAACTGGGTCAAAACTATGTCAGTTATCCCTTATCCCTAAAATTATTTTGCCAGTTATCCCTTATCCCAAATACCCCTAACAGGGCCTCTATGAAGGTAAATGAAGGCTAACGAAGGTAGATGACGGTGGATGAAGGCTACTGAAAGCTAATGGAGGTAGATCACTGTGTATGAAGGTTAATGAGGGCTAATGGAGGTACATGACGGTGTATGAAGGTAAATGAAGGCAGATGACGGTGTGTGAAGGTAAATAGAGGCTAAAGAGGTAGATGAAAGTTAATGAAGGTTAATGAAGGCTAATGGAGGTAGATGATGGTGCATAAAGGTTAATGAAGGCTGATGGAGGTAGACGGTATATCAAGGTAAATGAAGGTGAATGGAGGTGGATGACAGTGTATGAAGGTAAATGAAGGCTAATGGAGGTAGATGATGGTGCGTGAAGGCTAATGAAGGCTAATGGAGGTAGATGATGGTGCATGAAGGTCAATGAAGGCTAATGGAGGTAGATGAAGGTAACTGAAGGCTGTTGGAGGGAGATGAAGGTTAATGGAGGCTATTGGAGGTAGGTGAAGAAGAATGAGGGTAAATGAGGGCTAATAGAGGGTGACAGATGGGAATGAGGGTGAAGAGGGTTTTTGTGGATCGAGGGGCCATCGCTACGGTCAGCGGTTTTCTTGAAAAGGGCTCGGAGCCATTCCTGTAATTAACGGTTGTAATGAATGAGGGTAAATGATGGTGAATTAAGGTAATAAGGGCTAATGGAAGTAAATCCATTAGCTGTTGTTTTCCTGGACTTAAAAACAGTTTTTGCTACAGTTAATCACGAGATCCTTTTATTTAAATTAAATAATTATGGCATATATGGCATTTCTTACAACTGGTTTAAGTCATATTTGGATAACCGCACTCAAAAGTGTTCCATTAATGGGTCACTTTCTAAAACTTGTTCACTAAGTTGTGGCGTCCCTCAACGGACTATTTTGGGTCCATTGTTGTTTTTGCTATATATCAATGATCTGCCAAATTGTCTAATGAATTGTGTGCCATGGATGTACGCAGATGACACCCACCTAACATATGCGGGTGACAATACAGGCGATGTAGAATCAAGTCTTAACCATGATCTAGAAAATGTTAAAAAATGGTTGATAGCAAACAAACTTACCCTAAACATGACAAAAACCGAATTTATGCTGATTGGATCAAGGCAGAGGTTGTATTCTCTTACACATCCCCCAATTCCCAAGATTAATGGTGTTCCTATCACTCAAGTTTCTATTGCTAAATCACTGGGAGTGCTTATTGATAACAATCTTAATTGACAAAGAATGTAGCATCTGGAATTGGAACCCTCAAACATGTAAGGCATCTTGTTCCTCAGACGACACTGCGTTCTATTTATCATGCTTTACTTCAAGCGCACTTTGACTACTGCGATGTCGTCTGGGGAAACTGTGGTGTCACGTTACATGATAAACTACAAAACTGCAAAATTGAGCAGCCAGAGTTTTGACCTTCTCTAATTTTGATGCAAATGCTAGCGAGCAATTCAAAATTTTAGGCTGGAAAAATCTAGCTAGCCAGCAACAAATTGCGCTGGCCACAATGGTCTATAAGTGTCTTCAGGGGCTAGCACCGGAATATATATGTTCTAAATTTACAAACCGCGAATCTGTTTATAGTTTAAGAGACTCTGAAAGAAAGCTTAATGTTCCCTTTCCGCGGACAAATTATTATAGAAACAACTTCCGCTATAATGGTGCTACTGTCTGGAATAGCTTACCCCTCAAAGCAAGACAAGCAGAGTCTCTTGGGCTTTTCAAAAATCTGATTAAAGACATATTTTAGTAAGCACGGCATTCATGGAAAGCAGCTTTAGAATACATATAGTTTAATTGTATTGTATTGTAATCACTTTAAAATTTTTGCTATTTGTAACTAATTTTTGAGTTTGCATTCTTTGTAATCTTAGCTGATGATTTTACCGTGCATAAATAATAAAATATCATATCAATGAATCGAGGATAAAGGAAGATGGGGCTTAACTTCAGAATACAGGGCCACTTATTTCCATATCATTGAATAACAAAAGCTACCATAGTTGCGTGTCTCGTTCTACAAAAGCCTCTAACTAATTTGCATGTGCTGGCCCTGTGTGGCCCTGTATTCTGTAGTTGCTCGAAGATGGTTACTAACAGCATGATTCAGATGTGAATTGGTCAGCCGCTAACTTCAAAACGGCTCGGAGCCATTTGTGTATTTGACGTGAATGTCTCATTCATGAAGGCCGCCATCTTGAATACCGAGACCGAAAGACCCTGGGAACAAGCACAGCTGGGATGGGTATGGGGTTACAGGGGAGGGTTTGGGGAGAAACGCGTAAACTCGCGGCGCACCATCGGTTATTAGCAAATGCCCATGCGCCAAGTCCGTGTACTACAAATGAGTACGACAAAATATCCTTACCACATAGAAGACACGACAACTACAGTCGCAAATATATACCGATCCAAATCATAGTATAAAGCAGAAAGGAGCTGAGCTGCAAGTACGTAAGGGATCTGTCACATATGGTCTAGGGGCCGACATTTCTCTCCCTCACTGCCTATCGGGGATAGGTATCAGAAAGTGGCAAGTAGAAGCGATCCGCGGGCCGAAATCTCGGGGAGACTCGTCATGGTACGTCGCTCAGGCTTAAATGTCCAGAGGTACCGCTACCGCTTCTGTATGTTTTTCATTAGGTATTTGGTATGCGCATGCGCAAACGCCTTTGTGATCCAATACGTACCATGTAGAAGACACGGTGTCTACGGTTTTAATTTCATACAGAATTATCATCTGGCTACTGAGCATGGCAACAAGGGAATCTTGGAAAGAACCGCGCACTTAGTCTTCGCGCGTTACTCGCAATGCCTGCTACTCGTGGGCGAGGGCGAGGGAAACTTTGAGAACATAACGCCACGTAGCGACAGAGAACGTTCAATTGCAATGGCGTATTACAGGTTATCTACACGTCTTGTCACCCTTTGACCCTTTATTTCAAAGCACTGTACAATTGCGGATGAAGGCTAATGGAGATAGAAGAAGGTGGATGAAGGTAAATGAGCTAATGAAGCCAGACGAAAGCGGATGAAGGTAAATGAAGGCTACTGAAGGTGAATGAAGGTTAATGGAGTTAGATGACGGTGCATACAAGGTAGATCAAGGCCAATGGAGGTAGATGACGGCGGATGATGGTAAATGAAGGCTAATGGAGCTAGATGACGGTGGATGAAGGTGAATGAAGGCTATTGGAGGTACATGAAGGATAATGAAGGTGAACCGAGGTGGATGACAGTGTATGAAGAGGCCCTGATAAGGGGGCTTTAGTCATCCCTTATCCCCAAAATTCCGGGGGCAGTTATCCCTTATCCCTAAAATTACCGAGACAGCTATCCCTAAAATTGCTGAGACTGTTGTCAAAACTATCTCAGTTATCCCTTATCCCTATAATTATTTAATCAGTCATCCCTTATCCCTAAAATAATTTTGCCAGTTATCCCTTATCCCTAAAACCCCTAACAGGGCCTCTATCGTCATTTCGATGAAGCCCCTAGGCCTTGGAAAAAATTAGAAGATAAATCATGGACAGGGGCATTATTACGGCATTTTCTCAGACTCAGCGTTGGCTTTACTCTAAAGTTCCGGGGAATTTACACACCCAAAACGGTTATGTATGTGTAATTAATTACTACCCTTGAGCCGGTTGGTTGAAGAGAAGAAAATGGGGAAGAAATGACA
>BLFK01000991.1:427473-447596 GCA_014634185.1 Astreopora myriophthalma | reverse complement strand
CAGGGCAATGGGCGCTCTTGGAATTGATAGAGACAAGCTGACAGGAATCGAATGACTGAAGGAGTGATCACGCGATTTTGCCACCAAATGTAATATCGCGCTCATTGCATTCAGGAGATAAAAATCATATCGTAGCAGACATTTATACCAGTTCGCATGGTTTGCCTATGAATAATTTTCATAGCAGTTTGACCCAGCCTTGAAGAAAGAACAGTCCAATGATTTTAGCTTAGGTCGCTTACTACGAGGCCCTGATTAGGGGGGCTTTAGTCATCCCTTATCCCCAAAATTCCGAGGGCAGTTATCCCTACCTATTACCGAGACAGTTATCCCTAAAATTGCCGAGACTGTTATCCCTAAAACTGGGTCAAAACTATGTCAGTTATCCCTTATCCCTAAAATTATTTTGCCAGTTATCCCTTATCCCAAAAACCCCTAACAGGGCCTCTATGAAGGTAAATGAAGGCTAACGAAGGTAGATGACGGTGGATGAAGGCTACTGAAGGCTAATGGAGGTAGATGACGGTGTATGAAGGTTAATGAAGGCTGATGGGAGTAGACGAAGGTGGATGAAGGTAAATGAAGGTAAATGAAAGCTAATGAAGGTAGATCACTGTGTATGAAGGTTAATGAGGGCTAATGGAGGTACATGACGGTGTATGAAGGTAAATGAAGGCAGATGACGGTGTGTGAAGGTAAATAGAGGCTAAAGAGGTAGATGAAAGTTAATGAAGGTTAATGAAGGCTAAAGGAGGTAGATGATGGTGCATAAAGGTTAATGAAGGCTGATGGAGGTAGACGGTATATCAAGGTAAATGAAGGTGAATGGAGGTGGATGACAGTGTATTAAGGTAAATGAAGGCTAATGGAGGTAGATGACGGTGCGTGAAGGCTAATGAAGGCTAATGGAGGTAGATGATGGTGTATGAAGGTCAATGAAGGCTAATGGAGGTAGATGAAGGTAACTGAAGGCTGTTGGAGGGAGATGAAGGTTAATGGAGGCTATTGGAGGTAGGTGAAGAAGAATGAGGGTAAATGAGGGCTAATAGAGGTTGACGGATGGGAATGAGGGTGAAGAGGGTTTTTGTGGATCAAGGGGCCATTGCTACGGTCAGCGGTTTTCTTGAAAAGGGCTCGGAGCCATTCCTGTAATTAACGGTTGTAATGAATGAGGGTAAATGATGGTGAATTAAGGTAATAAGGGCTAATGGAAGTAAATCCATTAGCTGTTGTTTTCCTGGACTTAAAAACAGTTTTTGCTACGGTTAATCACGAGATCCTTTTATTTAAATTAAATAATTATGGCATACATGGCATTTCTTACAACTGGCTTAAGTCATATTTGGACAACCGCACTCAAAAGTGTTCCATTAATGGGTCACTTTCTAAAACTTGTTCATTAAGTTGCGGCGTCCCTCAAGGGACTATTTTGGGTCCATTGTTGTTTTTGCTATATATCAATGATCTGCCAAATTGTCTAATCAATAGTGTGCCATGGATGTACGCAGATGACACCCACCTAACATATGCGGGTGACAATACAGGCGATGTAGAATCAAGTCTTAACCATGATCTAGAAAATGTTAAAAAATGGTTGATAGCAAACAAACTTACCCTAAACATGACAAAAACCGAATTTATGCTGATTGGATCAAGGCAGAGGTTGTATTCTCTTACACATCCCCCAATTCCCGAGATTAATGGTGCTCCTATCACTCAAGTTTCTATTGCTAAATCACTGGGAGTGCTTATTGATAACAATCTTAATTGGAGTAGCCATGTCGATAAACTGACAAAGAATGTAGCATCTGGAATTGGAACCCTCAAACATGTAAGGCATCTTGTTCCTCAGACGACACTGCGCTCTATTTATCATGCTTTACTTCAACCGCACTTTGACTACTGCAATGTCGTCTGGGGAAACTGTGGTATCACGTTACATGATAAACTACAAAACTGCAAAATTGAGCAGCCAGAGTGGTCCGTGTGTCATTCGTCCATTTCATTTTCAATTTAGAACGAAGATGAAATTTTGCTTTTCGTTTTTCTTTATTTATCAGTTCGTCTCTGTTTTTTGAAACAAAATTACAATATTCTAGAAAAACACTGATATTTTAAATAGTAAATTTAAAGTACTGCTTTATTTAACATTATTTTGCCATTTCCTAGGTTTCATATGAATGAAAAATAGAATATCGTTACAGGAAATCAATCGGCTTTTAGAAACAAAAATTGAAAAATCCATTATATTTTTAATTTTGTTTTTAAAGGAAAATCGAAAATTCATTGAGCAAAATCAAAAATTGAAAATTGATTTCAATTTTCAATTTTGCATTTCGACTACAAAATTGAAAATTGATCACGCCGAACGAGAACAAAAGCTGACGCAGCAGAGGTAGGCTAAGTTGCTCTTTTGCTTACCCGTACTGGGCTAAACGTTTCGTGACTGTGCCACCCTGACATACAGCCATCAGTCGCGTGGCAAGGAGGGTAAGGGAGTGCACTCTACTTGCTAAAATTATGATTTGTTGAGATATCTGGGGACCGTGAGTAAAGAGGATTTGAATCTAACAGACAAACAACGGCAGTTATTGCGGTGTTTGGTTTTAAAAAAAACCTGCACAAGACAGAGAGATTGTGAATTCCACCCCATCCCCTCCCCCTACAGTTTATAACCATCCCGTTGCATTTTCGCACCTTTTACAGACCAGAACTGTTGCCTTCTGTTTAATATGGCAGCTATTAAGTCGTTCGATGTAAGTAGAGAGGGGAAAGACTTACGAATACGAATGCAGCCAGGAGACATGACAGTTGCAAGACTCTCTCGGGCATTTCAGGCCTGTAAACAACGCACTGTTGAGTTTTGTTTTGGGCCGGATTCCCAGAAGTATTTTGTATATTTTACTGATTTCTGCATGAGTTTTTCTTCGGTGAAGAAACAAATCTTTGACAAAGTCCACATTTGTGGCATCCGCGTTTAAAATTGGCGGGTACCAACGTTACTAGTGCCAGGGCCACACCAATCTAAACCAATGACCGTGGCAACCAGAGTATGCTCCCTCCCCTCCCTCCTTGACACGTCAATCAGGTGCCCCAGGACTGGGCCAGGACAGGGTGGAACAGTCACGAAAGGTATAAGCAAAAGAGCAACTTAGCCTACCTCTGCTGCGTCAGCTTTTGTTCTCGTTCGGCGCGATCAATTTTCAATTTTGTAGTCGAAATACAAAATTGAAAATTGAAATCAATTTTCAATTTTTGATTTTGCTCAATGAATTTTCGATTTTCGTTTAAAAAAAAATAAACATAGAGTGGATTTTTCAATTTTTGTTTCTGAAAGCCGATTGATTTCCTGTAACGATATTCTATTTTTCATTCATATGAAACCTAGGAAATGGCAAAATAATGTTAAATAAAGCGGTACTTTAAATTTACTATTTAAAATATCAGTGTTTTTCTAGAATATTGTGATTTTGTTTCAAAAAACAGAGACGAACTGATAAATAAAGAAAAACGAAAAGCAAAATTTCATCTTCGTTCTAAATTGAAAATGAAATGGACGATTGACACACGGACCCAGAGTTTTGACCTTCTCTAATTTTGATGCAAATGCTAGCGAGCTATTCAAAATTTTAGGCTGGAAAAATCTAGCTAGCCAGCAACAAATTGCGCTGGCCACAATGGTCTATAAGTGTCTTCAGGGGCTAGCACCGGAATATACATGTTCTAAATTTACAAACCGCAAATCTGTTTATAGTTTAAGAGACTCTGAAAGAAAGCTTTATGTTCCCTTTCTGCGGACAAATTATTATAGAAACAACTTCCGCTATAGTGGTGCTACTGTCTGGAATAGCTTACCCCTCAAAGCAAGACAAGCAGAGTCTCTTGGGCTTTTCAAAAATCTGATTAAAGACATATTTTAGTAAGCACGGCATTCATGGAAAGCAGTTTTAGAATACATATAGTTTAATTGTATTGTATTGTAATCACTTTAAAGTTTACTATTTGTAACTAATTTTTGAGTTTGCATTCTTTGTAATCTTAGCTGATGATTTTACCGTGCATAAATAATAAAATATCATACCATATCAATGAATCGAGGATAAAGGAAGATGGGGCTTAACTACAGAATACAGGGCCACTTATTTCCATATCATTGAATAACAAAAGCTACCATTGTTGTGTGTCTCGTTCTACAAAAGCTTCTAACTAATTTGCATGTGCTGGCCCTGTGTGACCCTGTATTCTGTAGTTGCTCGAAGATGGTTACTAACAGCATGATTCAGATGTGAATTGGTCAGCCGCTAGCTTCAAAACGGCTCGGAGCCATTTGTGTATTTGACGTGAATGTCTCATTCATGAAGGCCGCCATCTTGAATACCGAGACCGAAAGACCCTGGGAACAAGCACAGCTGGGACGGGTATGGGGTTACAGGGGAGGGTTTGGGGAGAAACGCGTAAACTCGCGGCCGCACCATCGGTTATTAGCAAATGCCCATGCGCCAAGTCCGTGTACTACAAATGAGTACGACAAAATATCCTTACCACATAGAAGACACGACAACTACAGTCGCAAATATATACCGATCCAAATCATAGTATAAAGCAGAAAGGAGCTGAGCTGCAAGTACGTAAGGGATCTGTCACAGATGGTCTAGGGGCCGACATTTCTCTCCCTCACTGCCTATCGGGGATAGGTATCAGAAAGTGGCAAGTAGAAGCGATCCGCGGGCCGAAATCTCGGGGAGACTCGTCATGGTACGTCGCTCAGGCTTAAATGTCCAGAGGTACCGCTACCGCTTCTGTATGTTTTTCATTAGGTATTTGGTATGCGCATGCGCAAACGCCTTTGTGATCCAATACGTACCATGTAGAAGACACGGTGTCTACGGTTTTAATTTCATACAGAATTATCACCTGGCTACTGAGCATGGCAACAAGGGAATCTTGGAAAGAACCGTATTCCTCTAACGTGCGCGCACTTTGTCTTCGTGCGTTACTCCCAATTCCTGCTACTCGTTGGCGAGGGCGAGGGAAACTTTGAGAACATAACGCCACGTAGCGACAGAGAACGTTCAAATGCAATGGCGTATTACAATTTATTTACGTCTTATCACCCTTTGACCCTTTATTTCAAAGCAATGTGCAAATGCAGATGAAGCTAAATGAAAGCTAATAGAGATAGAAGGCGCTGGATGAAAGCAAATGAAAGCTATTGCAGGTAGAAGAAGGTGGATGGAGGTAAATGAAATCTAATGAAGGCTAATGAAAGTGGATGAAGGCTAATGGAGTTAGATGACGGTGGATAAAGGTAAATGAAGGCTATTGGAGGTAGATGAAGGATAATGAAGGTGAACGGTGGTGGATGACAGTGTATGAAGAGACCGTTATAAGGGAGCTTTAGTCATCCGTTATCCCCAAAATTCCGGGGGCAGTTAGCCCTTATCCTTAAAATTACCGAGACAGCTATCCCTAAAATTGACGAGACTGTTATCCCTAAAACTGGGTCAAAACTATGTCAGTTATCCCTATCCCTATAATTATTTCGCCAGTTATCCATTATCCCGAAAACCCCTAACAGGGCCTTTGCTATGTAACACTGAACCTATTCCTCGATTGAAAATGATCATCAGGGTGACTGGAGTCCTGAGAAGGACTGTTGTTGTTGACTGACGTTTCGACAACCTGTGCGGAAGCCACCTTCAGAGTCAAGTGATCGATTTTAGTCAGTTGAAAATTCACCCAGATGATCATTTTCAATCGAGGTACGTTACTCCTGGGTTCAAACCATTTTCTTATTGAACCTATTCTGGGCCGAGTTGTTCGAAGCAGAGTTAGTGCTAACCCCGGGTAAAGTCCGATTAAAACCTACAGGCTGACATGGTATTTATCCCATGTTAGCACTAACCCTGCTTCGAACAACTTGGCCTAGGGATCGTTTCTCCAAAGTGCCGAGTTCGGGTCCGAAAAGGTATTTGCAAAACTACGATCTGCTTTTCTTGAAGACTGGTTCTTTAACATGTTATCAAGTAATGAAAGGAAACAAAGGAATGGCAAGGTTTCATGCTGAGAAACGTTTTCGCTTTCAAGATACAGAGGGCATCGTGGCACCAGAAATAGGCCCGAAAAGTTTCGGGTCGTTTGAGAAACATCCCAGGTTAGAACTTATCCGGGTTAATACCATGACAACCAATGGGTTTTAATCGGACTTCACCCGGGGTTAGCACTAACTCTGCTTCGAACAACTCGGTCCAGAATAGGCCCAGAATAGAAGTAGATGTAAAGATCTGCCAAAGTTATAGTCGCGTGTTTGCGTGTACACTTGTAAAATAAGTTCATGCTCGCGTGCTCACGACCCTGTACATTTTCACGACACAATTCACACTTTTCGCAACGTTTTGTACTATAAGCTAACATCTGCGAAAAATACGCGAGACAAAAATTTGTCCCAAAGCTTTTTACGTTACCGTAAGACATATTAAGGCAGCGAAGAATGTGGATCTCTTTCAGTAAAGCCTGGTTTCCATATCGTTGTATCTGTCGTGTCTGTCGTATGAAAAACATTCATACGACAGATACAACTATATGGAAACCTCCCGTACAACCGCTCAATACGACAGAAACGACAGATACAACTTGTTGTATCAGTATGAGATAGAATGGATTCTATCTCCTGCAACAGATACGACAGGAAATGGGCATACGACAGAAACGACGATATGGAAACCAGGATTAAACAAGAAGCGACAAGAGTTAAAATTGAGAAATGGAAACATCAATTAACAATGATGATACTACTCACCAAATTAGGATCTCGAGTCCCAAACACCAGAGAACGTTTACAATGTAAAAGATAAACTCCTTGCGCAAACAAGCGACAGGACATTTTTAAATCTCTTCGCTAAAATTCATTGTTTCATCAGGGCTCAACAAAACAAAAGGACATTTCCCGCCACTGGCAGACGCGTGCTACATGTGTAAATCCACGTGACTTTACGTTCGTCTATGATTGGTTACCACCCGTAACAAAGATTTCCTGTCAGCAAATTTTTAGCAAGGGGTGGGGAGAGAGAGAAATTGAGAAACGGGTGGCATCAGTTGGCGAACAGTCCCCTTTAACAGTGGAAAGAGCCTGGGAACAAGGATGCAAGCAGATATGTCATATATCTGGTTCACCTGTATTCAAAATTTGTCATATGGGCAAGGGGTGAAATTATATTGAAAATCAGTGTAGTACTACGTCCATTGGGATGGTTGGTTAAAGTAAATTGGTCTCCATAACTGAAGGACTTCTCATAGGGGAGGATTGCGTGAGGCGCCATAAACAAGGTTTGCGTGACTGTCATTTTCACGCACATTCTGCGCATACCATACATCACGACACATGACGTCGCCCAAATGTTGAGCAAGAAGTACAAACAAGCGATACAATTTTGTTGAAGTTGTGGTGGTTCTCTTTGCTAGGTTGTCTTTTGACCCTCTTGCACCATGTCTCAGCTACATCACGAGGGATTAAGAAAACAAATGGTCGCCGATAAGCGAGCAACAGCGGCTGATTTCTCGTGGTTGGTTAGTACATTTGTTCCGATGCTTTATCATACATAAGCTCGACATTTATACAACATAGCCTTCATCATATAAAGGCTATGTAAACAAATGGAAGCCATCAAAACGTACACAGATTTCTGGTAGTACATAAACTCTGTAGTATCTGTTGAAACAGGATTCTTTAGCTTTTTCAAAAAGGTGACCTTTCACACAAAACACCAGTTGATGTTCGTGCAGACTGAATTTGTGGATTCGAGCAAATTCCATTGTTACCTAAGCCGGGGCTGAGAAATTCAAATGTGCAGTTCATGTTCAAATTCTCAGCAGAATACTACACCAACTGTTATATTAATTAATAACAATTACAACAATAGTAAAATAATAATAATAATACTAATATTAATAATGACAATATTATTATTATTATTATTATTATTGTTATTGATATTGTCATTATCACCAAAGGCAAAACCCATAAGTTTACTACCAAAACGGGAAGAATGTTCTTTTGGAGCCATGCTTAACAGTTCATTTTGTCCTCCACCCCCCACCCACCCCCAACATCAACGATATAGGTCACTTGTCAAATCCAGAAAGCTGAACGCACATGCTCACGCACATGCTCACGCACATGCTCACATTCCTAAGCATGTGGACTTGATGGTGCACTCTCTGAACAGCTAGAAATCCATAGATGAAAGTTTCTTGAAAAGTATTTTAGACAAAGTATGGTGTCTAAAATACTTTACCATTAACTTTCATCTACCGATTTCCGGCAAACAAGAGTTTGCCTTTGATGTTCACAGATTTACAGGCTCAGGAATGTGAGCACATATACGTTGACCTCTTGGGTCTCCAAGCTGAGCCATGTGACCTATATCGTTGACGTATGGAGGTAAAATTAACTGTTTAGTGTGGCTCTGAAAAACAGTCTACCTGTTTTGGTAGTAATTTGCATGTTTGTTTGATTAGAGGTGTAACAGTAGCAACACCTACACCTAAATAGCAGCATACCCCAGGGGACTAAACTTGGCCCCACCTTGTTTGCCATTATGGTTTGACGACCTTATGCCTTCCTGGGGTCAGAGGACCAAATTTGTGGAGCACTTAACAGTTGTAGAAATAGTACATGTCTGTCATTTTGTGCTGACTCACCTGTAATTTGGTCCTATGACTGCAAGGGGTTGATAATCAGTTTTTTTTTAAATTAAGTTGTTGCTGCAACAGAAGGAAGTGGAGAGTTGCATTGTCTTGGATGGAATTTTGAGTCTTTGGATTATTTACATACTCAGCCCTTAAAGTCCAGCTAAACTCAAAATATTTTCATCAGCTTAACACATATTTTCCAAGGTTGCACTTATAAGGGGCAGTACATGTTTTCAAAAATTAACAAAACTGGTGGTCATTTTTCAGACCGCCGAGCTAGCGAGAGATGACATCACAAACTGCATTGTTTTCCAGTTTTCAAAAAAATTTCTGCATTGCAAAGCAGATTTGTGACATCTAAGGAACACACCCATACCTCTTACTTGCTTGGTTGTGGGTTAAGCACCTGCTAATTTTGCTAAATTGTTTGGTATGTTAGGAGAGTAAGTTTGACGAAACAGTAAGGTATGTTTACTATGCTGGTGAAGTGATTAAACTTAACAAGAAAAATATTCAGGGATAGGTGGTAAATAAAAACTGATGGTACTCAATCAAAATAACATATACATTCTATATTACAGAAGCCTAGAAGCTGTCAAGACAAGAGGAATTCCAGTTCGGGCACACAGAGTATATACAATACATCTGGCAGCCATTCATCGCACAGTGGGAAGTTAGCTATTGGGACTCCTCGTAGTTCTGTTCCAAGAAGTAAAGAAGTTATTATCACAGATCCCTACTTGGATGCCATTGTAAAAGAAACCAGGGCAAGGAACAGGAAAAGATTTACAGTAAGTGAGATTATTAATTCAACACACTAAAGGAAAAAGAACGTTCTGATTACCAATAATGTTAAAATAATATTCCACAATATTTTGCTGAAGATTTTGTGGTGAGAATGCAGTACCCCTATGCCTGCTTTCAGTGATGCAGATGGTAATTTTAAAAGTAACTTGACATAGTTAACCTTGATCAGCAACATACAATTTGAGGATAGATGCCAATCTTGAGAAATGCAGACTATAAGAAAGCGAATGTGGACAAAATGCAAATCAAGGGATATCCATGGCAACCTCCCAAAACATTGTCACCACCGTTGTGCAACAACAGGACAAAAGCAGCAAAGCTACTCAAAGCAAACAAAAAAGCAAGGGTAACTATACACAGTGATGACTGAAGTGTGCATGCCCAAGGTGATGACCTGCTGACCAACTGGAAATCTCCCATTAACTCTTATTACTGATAATCTCATGAAATTTATTTTATTTTATTATTTATTTTTATTTTTTAATGTGATTGCTTTATTTATGTGGCTTTCACATATTATATTGTGGTGTAGTGCCCAGTTGTTACCTATTCAAAGTGTTGAAACAGGTCATCGCAACTAATCATTGCTAGTTTTATGTGATGAAAATATTAAGCTTAGTTCACACTTGCGATATATTAGCACCATAATTGTAATTACAATGATAATCCTAAGAGAGTTATGACCCTATGCAAACTAAATCAAAAGGAAAAGAAAAAAGGAAAAGGAGTTCTTCTATCCTTGCGATTAACTTGCTTACGATGTTCCTTGCAATTTTTGAGAACCTTCTCCCACTCTCTTGGAATAGTCCATTAACAAAGTCAACTTAGTTAAAACAACTGGAAACCCTTTTTATCAAACATTTGCTATTACAGCAGGTGTGTAACCGCTCCTCTGCTCTGTGGGAACAAAAATGTACTTTCACACAGTCTAGCTTGTGATACAATCTGACTGGCTGGTATGCTTGAGTCATGATAATCCAAGGTCATTCAAAGTCACAAAGATGAAAGTTCCATAATAATGCAATTATTAGCAAGTGAATCATGTCACACAAGAAATCTCCAACCACTCCATTGTCTCACCAATGTGAACTACATGTAACCTTGACTGTTTGCAATGTTGTTCACGTCAACTAGTTTGCGATTACTTTTTGTGCAATTCTAGTCAACAGATTACTTCATGCAGTGGTAAGAGAAGGAAATACACAAACAAAATCCAGAGAAACTTGACAAGCAGTGATGGATATGACTATTTTGTCCATAAAATATACATGTAGAGTTCATAATTTTTTATATCCGGCCTTTATAATGATCATATAAGGGACAATCATCACGCCTCAAGCAGATCTTTCAGTTTAACAGAGTCAGATTGTCTGCAAGTGGCCTTCATCATGCCCAAAGAATGTTGCTGTTTCCCCTGTTATTCCTTGTCTGTGCTTAGTTTTCAAGAAAAATAATGAGATAAGATGTCATCTTGATATTTTTGTTTAAATTAAGTACAAAACAGTAGAAAAGCCAAAAGCACAACTTTCTTATGACTTGTCTAAAATTGTCTGTGTTTCTGTACTGTTGACAAGGAATATATTAAACAGAGTAGAGCATTGCATCTATTTGTACCTTACCACAATAAAATTGGCCTTGACAGCAGTTTCAACTCGTTTTCCTAATTGCTACCACTCGATGGTTGACTTCTGTGCATGACCATTGACTGGTCATCTATTCAAGGGTTTGGAATGAAACAATTAAGCTTTTATTCCATGAGCTCACATTGATACGAGGTGGTAAATGCCTGTAGCCAAAGAGGTGCATAACACCAAACAAATGTCAATACTAAGGCAGAATACCCCGTCTGCATGTTTACGTCAGAATCTCTGGTTTCACCACCAAGCCTTGCTTTCAATGTGTAATCACTTACATTAATGCTTTTACAAAGCAGTGCAAATGAAAAGAATGTCAAATATAGGAAAGTTGTTACAGGTTTGAAAAGAATTTTCAGAAGCAAGGCTCGGTGGTAAAATTTGGCACTCTGTTGTAATCATGCATATGGCCTATTGCATTTAATGAATAAATCAGTCAAAGATTTAATATAAACAAGACGCCTGGAGGGCGTTCACGTGGGATACGTTGATCGACGAATGGCTGTCAACAGTCAGTGTTTATACGAACAAATAAATTAAACTTGAATAGAAATGTTCATGACAACATTCAGTACAGCATCAACAAACGGTGTTGCCGGCTGTGTTGCTTGTACTATTTCGCAAACAAGAAGAAAAACAAGTCAACAACATGGATATTACGCATGTTCACCCATCCAAGAAGTAACCGCAGCCAACAGGGCTTAACTTTGGTGAGAAGCACAAGCACGTGGCTAATTGCCATATGAGACTACAATGACGACGAAACTCGCCCGAAACTTTATACGTGGTCTGCCTACGCATCCCACGTAAATATAGAGAAACTAACTTGGCACTTGGCCTTAAACATTAAAAACAAAACAATAACGATGAAATACAGAGAAAAACCTCCTTCTGTGATTGCCTCCATAATTGATGTAATTCCAAAATGTAAAAAAAAAAAAAAAAAATTCAACAGGTTAGCTTTTCAGTTTAGCATGACAGGGTAAGCTTGAGTTCTGTCGTCAAGTCAAATCACACAACTTTTCATTATGCAACTTAACTCGCAAAACTTGAAAGCGAACAATATTACATAAACACCAATGAAAGGCAGTGATCCATCTAGAATCAGGCACTAGTGAGTCCTGGGACTCGCACAGCCTAAAATCTGTGAGTCCCAGACACAGGAGGATGAGTCCTTGGGCGTCCTTGCTCAATCCGTTTTGTTGTTTTTTAGTACATACTTTACAATACACGAAATTGTTATCTTTTTGTAGACTAACAAAGAGTACTTTTTCGGCCACAGCTCAAAAAATCTTCATTCTTTTGATTTTCCTTTTGCTTTTTCTTTGTTTGCAGTTGAATCGTCTTTGTCTACTGCATTTACTGCTTCTTGCTCTTGTTGACTCTCTTCGTTCGATTTCGCAAATGAGAGCTTTGTTTGTCCCCCCAGGGGTTTAAAGTTTTTTCTTTTTTTCGGTGGCATTGTTAAATTTAAATAATGGTACAGACAATACAGACCTAACGAGTCTGGCTTCCAAAAACAAATAGCACGTGTGTATTGCCATTATATGAAGTATCTGAGCCACTTCTTTAAAAGACCACTGACCATTAACAAAGACTATAATGGCGTCGCGGTGCTTAATACTTTGTGAAATATTTTGAAGATTTTATATTTTGTGGAGGAGAAAAATCAAGTCATGAAGATAATAGAGAAAATCGAATCTATGCATCCAAGGGGACTCATCGGGGATGTTACTTGTGCGTCTTTAGGGAAATGTATGAGTATGAGACGCGGGACACGCTGGTAGATGGATCACTGGAAAGGTGAGCTTTCGCATGAAAACATGTTATCTTCACACGTCAAAAGATCACCATTGCTATGGTTACATAATAAATCACACCTTTGTGAAATGGTTTGGTATTTCATGGGCATTCTTTGGAGTGAAAAATATTTCACGCATTCGCTCCACTCACTCATGAAATACTTTTCAAAGGTCGAAGAGAAATTTCGTATCTCTGCACGGTCATGTAATATCCTCTAATAATGTCTTGGACATAAATGGTCATTGCAACATGAGTGATCAGATTTTCAAAGTAATTTTCTTCAGATACTTCCTCTTAGTCAAAAAGTCTGACTTCCTTTGGCATTAACTTTGCTTGTGCCTCCTTTACAATTTTACCACATTCACCAATAAGTTTGTCTAAAAGTGGGAATTGTCCCACCCCACGTCCAGCTTTTGATATAGCCAGTAAACTCATACTACATTGGAAGGAAGAGGACAGCAGTGTAAACTTGTATGACTGATGCCTGTTACAGATTAAAAGCCATTTATTTTGTCAATTACAGTAAGGATTACTAATGCTGTCCCATTATCAATTTCACCCATGGGTCACAAGCATACATCTGGTGCAAAGATTGCTCACTATTTTGTCCCAAGGGAAGGCTACACAGTCTTGGCTAAACTAAATGGTTTACATACTCTTTAGATTTAAATAATTTAACAGCTGTTAAAATCACAAACTATCTTTAGCTTAACATTTCACCCCAAAATGCAATATAGTTGAGACAACTCAATACGGTAATACTGTCAAAATTCTTCAATAAATTGTGACATCAGTCCTGCGATAAGTACCTTTCCAACCAATTTTTCAGACATCTTTGCCAGAAATTAAATAAAAACCTCTATTGCTTTCTCGGTTGTTGAATGACCACTCCTGGGCCCTTCGCCCCTGAACCTGGAGCTCTTTTATTATGCTGTGGCATTGGCTTCTCATGAGCTACTTTAACAGCATCTGCTTTGAAGTCAGCATTACCCTTAGTGACCACTCCTGACACAATAACTTTCTGATCCGAGACCCTGAGTAAATACAGTGATAAGAGTACTTGTTAGAAATTTAAATGATACAAGTGGCTCACTTCATGACATGGCTTTCTGAGCCTCCCAAAGCAGTGTAAACAATAGCAGGGTTTGTACTCTCAAGAGCTTTTCCAATTTAATGACATTCCATGACTGAAAGTTTAGCTGTCACTTTCAAAAACTGTCAAAATCATCCTTGTTTGGGGCTATTTTCTGACATATAAATCACCTGTATTTTGCTTTGTCCTTCAACATCTGCAATAATTTACCTACCACACATAACCATAATTTTCCATGAGTTTCCATGACCGATAATTAAATTCCATGACTGGAAAGTGGAATACTAAAATTCCATGACTTTCCAGGTTTTCCATGACCCGTACGAACCCTGAATAGCTGCGGATTGCAGAATACCCGGCCCCTTATTAGCATATGAATAGGGTGTATTGTTATCTATCTCGTTCTTAACAAGAAGAGGGCAGTATGCAAATAATGGGCCGGGTATTCTGCAATCGCTCCCATTTCGCTCTTGTCTATTCCTCGATTATTTTGTTAGGGTTGCAATTTATTAATCTTTGGGTGTTACCCTCAGTAAAATCATTGGCAGCTTTCAAATACCAAGGGAAAATGCCCCTTTTCTCTGCTGTTTTAACCCATTTCCTATCGCCCTCCTCTCAAGTTTCACTCCAACACTCCCTGACCTACGAAACCCACGAATCGTCGTCACGCAATCTAGTCAGAATTGATAGACATTCAACGTTCGATGTCACGCACGCGCCAAAAAACATAAGTTAACTTCGGTCATGGACCACAGATATCACGACACTTGGAAAAACTATTTGAGCTTACAAAACAAACAATTAAAACCACAGGTGCCAATTACACGCCTCAGTCTCTTCATTTCGTACAATTTATGACAATGTGCACGGTCTTACAAACTTGTACACGTTGTAGAATCCTACGACTGCGCGTGACGAAAAATTTTTCTCACACTTACTTTTGCTTAGGCTCTGCAAATTCCTCTTCTTCCGCTTTCTCTTCTGGAGTAGGAACTGGGTGTTGAGACTGATGATGTTTTGAAGGTATTCTCATACCCCCAGCTTTTACTAGGAGAGAAAAGCAACATAACATTATTCGTTTACTCTCCCCGGCCCGTGTGATTGAATACTCGTATTTGGACAGGACGTGACCTTCAGAGAAAACGCCCGGAAATCTCACTTTCAGAGCTTCACAAACCTGCTGGTGGATGACCAGCTTTTAATTCTTTATCTTTCGGAGGAGAAGACATCGTAAAATGCGATACAATTCAGAACGAAAATACACGAGCACCGCAAAATAATTTACCAGCTGAGCTAAGTCACGAGGGAGTAAAGACCATCGGTTGATTGGTCAAGACAGTTCAGGTGGTCACGTGAGTAGCGTGTTGGAGATTTTTCTATGTGCATGAAAACATTGATTATCTATAATTCTTTCCTCTAATCTATTTTGATAGCACGAAAAATAGCGAGAGGATTTTATTTTTAAGTGAAGTTTTACCAACAAAGAAGTTGTGTTATGTAACCCCACCCACCCCTCACCCCTTGCTTTATGGAAGTAAACGAAAACGTGATCATAACCCCGGCATCATAACCATGTTTCAGCTGTAAGAGTTCCCTGCTAATCATAAAAGCGAAACCAAAATGAGAAGGATTTTTAAAGGTCGTTTAGCCCGGAAGGCTAATTGCTCGACGGTTTATTCTCGAGAGCGGAGATGTTTTTAAGACTTCCTCTCCCTCCCTCAGTGGTTGCTAGTTTCCAGTATCTGAAGGGTTTCCTCTAGCTCTGTCATTCAAGAGATGTCCACGTTAAGCTTTATGCATTTTTAAAGTCTTTTTTCATTACTTGTTGCTTATTTGATCTTGTACATAAAAGTTGGAAATGTGGATTAACGGGGTATGCACTCTGTTTATTGACGTTTTATTGATTTTAGTCGATATTTCTTCGTGCACAAAGTCGAAGAGCTCGTCTTCGACTGTATCTTTTTTGGATAAGGCTAAAGACGAATGGTCACATGTTCCCTGTAAGAGCACTAAAATGGAATATATCATGAAATTACGAGCCAAGAAATCAACGGAGCACCTAATGGCTTGTCTGATAAAGGCTCTACAGACTTCAAATGATGCTTTTTTGTGGAATGTTTTAGGAGAATCTTTCCATTTACAAGGAAGGACAAAGGCTGCAAATGTTTGCTTCAAAGAAGCAATAAAACATGGAGGAAAATTATCGAAGTTTGTAAAGAAGTGGCATTTTATTGGACCATTTGTTATTGGTAAAGCAGAGGTGGATGGAGATCCTTTGGAGGAGTGGGGTGGAGTCACAAGTTTTTCAAAAAAAAGATGGGATAAAAACGTGTTGGTCTATTCAGAGCTGGTTCCTTCAGGAGAGATAAAGTGGATGGAAATGAGCCAGCACACCTCTTCTGAGCCAATAAATATTGCACCAGCTGTCAACTGGAATGAGCTGGTGATGTCGTTACAGTCAATGGGTATCACCGAATGGCAGGGATGGATAGTGGGGGATTTCTTTGTCAATGAAGATGCTGCGGTTGCAGTGCAATGCCTCGGCATTCATACTGTTTATGTGGATGATGTGATTCTAACAGGAGATGTATACAGAAGAGATCAGTTCTGGTGAGTTATAGAAATTTGTTGTATCACCTGTAATGGTCCCATATGCTTCACTTGAACAGCTTTGGAAAATCACCATGTATCAGGGTATCATGTACCATGTGCATGAGTGGAGCAGAAAAAGCCATACAGCCCAGCTTCAATTGGGTGTGGCTCTGCAAAGTAAGTCACAACTTGCACTTAAATGCAAATAAAAACAACCCTTGAAGAGTTTTTCTTTTGGGGGGGAGGGAGGGATAAGGGGGAAATTTGCAGTTTGTAACATGTAAAAATTCATTTTGAGTGTCGTAAATTGGCTATACAACACAAGAATTTTTAGGAAGGTTTTGAATTTAAAAAATGAACCAGAAATGAATTTAAAGATGTATGTCGTTATTGTTGTACTCAGGAAAACTCATGTTTTCATTTTTACAGGTCCTCTGTGCAATTGTCCAGAGGAATTCATACACTTTACCTTCATGCCAGATCTAAAGGACCCTTCACGTTCACGTGCAACATAAAACTGGTAGAAACAAAGCAGGCTTTTCAAGTTTTACCGCCAGCATTTCTTCCGGATCTGGTAAATGGAAAGCTTTTCTCAAGATTTATATCTATGAAGATTATCAATTTACATGGATCCCACTGGTTAAAAGTAAACAAAGTTTCTAATGTGAAGGAGTCTTCATCAGGCAATCAGTTCACCGTAAAGTTGGCCAAAGATGAAAAAGCTTTTGCAATAGCACCTGGGCAAGTGCGACCAATCAAATTGGTATTGGATTATAAACATGGAAACAAACAAGAAAATGATGCCAAAACTTGCTCTGATGTAAAAATTGTTTTAAAGATAAGCACTAACAAAGGACAGGATCAGAAGTTGGCAATAAATCTGAGATGCCGCAAACTAAGTGAATCCTTTTTGTTTACTTTTCTTGATCATGATGGGTCAGTTCAGCATGGTGCAGCGATTGCCCCATTGAAAGGTTGCGTTTCTGGAATCTGTCCTGTTTTGTTGACTCTACATGGAACAAGTGGGTACTAGCAAATAACATTATTGTCTGTTGTAGGTAAAAATTAATCCCCGGTAAAGACTATTTCAACCTAGTTTTATTTGTAATTTCCTTGCATCTTATTTATGATAATGAATACAAGTCGAAGGAAATTTCAAAGCAAAGTGCAATCCACGACAAAAATATCTTGAGACACTTCACATTTTTATTTTGAAAACACACTTTATTCTTTTGTATCTCTACACATTCACCCCTTCATTAATGAAAACCCCCTCCACCCTAGAGCAGTGTTGTCAAGGTCAAACTGCTATGACATATTACCGACTAGAAACATTGATTGGGGGAGGACTTGGTCAGGGAGGGGTGCTGAAATGAGTCGTAAAACTTGTCAGGAATACATTTAAGCACATTTGAGAAGTGGCAGTGTCTCAACACTTTTGCTGCAGGTTGTAGGTTGGAACTATTCTTACCTGATGTAATGTTTAACATATCAATTGTTTATTTGGATATGTAGAAGATATTACATTGGCATGTGTGGATACAAATTTTATCTTTGAGTGTTGATAATATCTGATGATTAAGCTGTTAAATATGTCACCGTTCACTTAGCTTGTGATTGACAATTTTCCTTATTTGATGATTAAAGAAGTGCAATTCAGTCTGCTCTGAGTTGTGTTAATGGCTGGATTGTTGATGTTGTGGGGTGACTTGAAACTTGAGTGAAGGAAGTAAGTGAGAAAATAAAATCAACACAAGAATAGAAAAATCTGTATCCACAACCAGATATGTATTGTTTTGTTTATTATATAGATTGATGAAATATCAGAAGAGAAAGAAGAGAAATTACAGTAAATATGGTGTTGATTTCTTTACAAATGAAAGATATAACTGAGGGTATTGAAGAGAGCTCATTTAGGAAACCAAAGAACTTCTGGTATTTCATCAAGATCTGTTTAATGAAATTGATTTAATAGTGAAGGTTAAGTTTTGATACCCACAGTCAACTGTACAAATACTGAAGTTTGTAGGCAGAAGGGCACCCAGGATTCCACAGGACACCCAGTTTTTTGGTAAAAATAAACGAATTAACTCCCTCAGGTATCCATTGTTGTCTTGTCCCTCTTGTCCCTTGTTTCCACTAAGTTAATGCTGATCTTCTACTTATTTGAAGTCACTTATATCAAAGGAGTTTATTTTTTATTTGCCTGAATATTGTAGGTATGTCACCCACCCACTTCATTGTTTTTAACAGCTGTTCCCCCGCAGAACCAGGCAGACAGTTACAAGCGAATGGAGAACAATAAATGGGTGTTTGGTGTGGAACATCTGTGGCTTTTGGCACCCACAAGACATGGGGCTCACAACTGGGAAGGGCCTGGAGAACTCACAGCAATGACAGCATTGAAGAGCTTAGCCAAGTTCACAAAAGAAGCAGTTTGGATTGGACCCCAAGCTGATGCAAACCATGTTGTCTTTGCTGGACATTCAATGGGGGGACATGGAGCCTGGTAAATGGATAATTTGACCCTGAAATGTTAGTTTTTGAATCCCTTTATAGTGGTCAATTTACCTTAGAAACTCAGCTTGTGACAAATTTGAGTGCTCCACAGTCTCCCACTGACACAGCACTTCTTGATCCTTCTGAATGAAGTACATGATTGCTTTGGTTTTGTGTCACTATTCATGGTGACTAGGAGTCAGTGTAATTTCATGTTGTCCTGCATAAGAAAATAAAACAACCAATCATTATGTTCAAAGTAACAAAATTGGGTTCCTGGACTAACCAACTTACTCAAATGAAATAGTTTTATACAATCTGTTGTTCTGCCCTTTGTTACTCTTCTTCATCTGAACTTCATACACACATTATTTGCTGAGAGTAAGGTATGTATATTCCAGGTGAGTGTCAGTGGTCTGACCCAAAAACCCCTTGTTGAGCCCAGGTAAGGCAACAGGCTGACTAGCTGCATGTATCCTCAAGATGTCTTTGTTACTGAAACAGCTTGGATGCTTCAGTAAAGTAAAAAAGTAAAGAACCTTTATTTGTACACGGTGATTAGATATTGAAAGCTTTCAAGCTTGTATTGAAAGTAGCAATTCAAATAAAACAGAACAATGTTCAGATACCCAACTAGAGGGAAGCAACCAGTTGGCTATTTACAAGACGTGTGATGGAGTTGAATTCAAGGTCAGAGCGAGATTTGAACTCAGGACATCTGCATGCAAATCCAAACCCCTAACCACTGGGCCATGTCACCTCCTCGTGAAGCCTTATGCTTCTCTTAGTGTGAAGAGGCTCACCAACCCACCTATTTAAATGATTATTATGAGAATACTGTTTATGGTTCCATTATTAATCACTGAAGCCCCAATAGTTGATTAACATGAAGTTCGTCTTCCCATTTCCCCTCCTTGACCAGGCGTACAAAGTCATGCAAAAAAAGGGATATGATCATCACAAGCATCTTGTGTGAAAAAAAAAATAAAAATAAATAAATAAAC
>BLFK01000991.1:371695-411347 GCA_014634185.1 Astreopora myriophthalma | reverse complement strand
CCCCCCCCCCCCCCCCAAACCAGCCTCGTTTCATAACTTACCGTGGGGGACTGGGACGAATGCGGGAGTGGTCTATTATTGTGCAGTTATTTTTTTTATATTTATTTTTCTGTGCATGCGTAAACGATCATTTTTAATTCACGTGTACATCTAGATCTTCATTGTATTTCTCTCTTAATTTTTTAAGCAATTTTATTTCTTAAGATTTATTTTTATCTTTTCATTACTAATTTCTGCTGAAGTTTAAACTCGCATTCTATCGATTGAAATGCATGCAAGTGATACGGAAAGTCATCAAAAAAAGGCCCGCAAAGCGCACATGTGGCTTTGCAATTTGTTCTGCTGTGTTTCCAAATCAAATTTGCTTGTGTCGAAAGGAATTCCAGTTATGAAAATCATTACAGCAAAATATTACTGTTATCAAAGGTAGCTCACGACATATATGTCATAAGGGAAACTGCCGCACAATTTTGTTGATAAAAAAAGGAATCTAAAGCAAATATTACACATTAACTAAAACTCTGCCGGTCTCTCTATCTTAAAAACCCAGTAGTGTAAGATTGTGAAATAGTGTGTCATAAAATATCGGCCAATAAGAGAAACAATTATTTTATTTCTGCAAGCTCTCGCTATACTTCAAAATCCATGTCCTTTGACTTGATGTGGCTTCTTCTTGTTGCCCTTGATCTCCTAAGGCAAAGAAGGACTGATCTCAAGATTGCGAAGGAAACGTTTGTCCTGATCCATGACAAGGTTGTGGCATATCCTTCCCTTTTCTTGTTAGCAAGGAGTTCTGCGAGTCTGGTATGATATCTTTTGCACTTCTCAACCATTCGTGCTCTAGTAGTGGATACTAAAGGAGTAAAAGGTGACTTGTTCAACCTCCACGACTCTGTTGGCATACATGCGTTTGTTTTCGTTTTCATGCTGGCGATTTATTTGCTTGGGGTTGAGGTCTTTGTAAGAATCTCTGCATTTGGATGGCACACCAGGACGGAAAAGAAAGCAAATGTTTTTACCTCTCCCAGAAACCACGACCACGTATACCCAGTCGCGCATCCGGAATTTATTCGTGCCTTTGTTGGATGTTACTTCTTGTAAAACAGGCTCCTCCTGCAACATCGTTGCTTACCATTTCTACATCTCCACTTTGAGGTCGCGAAGCTCATTGCAGCGCTGAACGGTGAAGCCGCCACGCGTCTGCAAATCATAGCGTGGTCCACATTAAAGACGTCACCACAGACACAAATGGATGAAGTGTCACGGATTTCCCAGTTACACCTACCCTGGGTACCAGAGGTTTTTTCTCGCGCGCGCCAGACGGAAATTCGGCGGCCGAAGGCCGACGGCACGAGCGGCGAAGCCGCGACAAAAAGAGGTTTTTCGCGCTGGTCACAATAGAGACATGGCCGACACCGGAAACAGCGCAAGAAAAACCTCTGGCACCCAGGGTAAGTCACATCTGTGCCTGATCCTGTTTCGGAATTCTCTTTTAATTAGATTGAAATCCTTGTCCTTAATGGAAATAGCAGTCAGCCAGGTAGATGCGCCTTTCTCTGCAGCAAGATCAACTGCTCTCTTGATATTCTGAGGTAAAGAGTTCTTCACGCCCTTTAATTCCCCGCCCAATCTTTCAATTCCACGCTGTCTCCACTCTCGAGATTCATAGAATCGTGAGGTCTTTTCATAAAACAAAGCGCCAGCTAGGCTAGGATAGGGTATCGATGTCAATGATCAAAGATGCGCTTCCGTGGATTTTACCCGTACTTATGAATATTGTGAATAGGTCCTTGTTGTCATCAGTTTTCTCAACGGCCTAGAAAATATCAGAGGTCATCCCGCTATTGAAGGGAGGAGATCACGAGATTGCAAACAGCAATCGCCCAGTATCGTTGGATCGAAAGTATGTGAACGCGCTGCCCTGAATCAATTGGCTATACTTACATGAGTAACAAAAAACGTCTCACTCAACATCAAAGCGGCAATAAGAAAATGCATTCTTGTGAGACTATTGGATTTGTCAAAGGCCTTTGATGGTATCCATCACAGAAAACTCCTGTCGAAACTGCAGGCACTAGGTATTGGTCACGCCGCTCTAGAATGGTTTAGAAGCTACCTATCAGGGCGGAGGCAGTACGTCAGGATTGGCGCTGAGGCTTCGAGCTTAGGTGTTATCTCCCGTGGAGTTCCGCAAGGCTCCATGTTAAAGCCGATCTTCTCCACAGTTTATCTTAATGATCTTTCCACCATCCCGGAGTTTGGCTCCCTGGAATCATATGTTGACGACTCAAAATTGTCGTTCCCGGTAGTGGACGCGCGCAATGTGCTTCAACAGGTTAATGAAAATTCATTGAAGATCGCCTCTTGGTGTTGCCATAACAGTCTCCTAATAAACCCGTATAAGACCAAGCTGTTGGTGTTGGGAATCTGACAGATGCTACAGAGACTACCCGCTGACTTTCATGTCACCGTGCCTGGAAAACAGGTTTTTCTAGCTTCATCCGCGCGAGACCTGGGTTTGCAATTAGACCCTACGTTAAGCCATAACGAACACATCACCAACACTGTGTCTTCATATATAAGTAGTCTCTGTCAGATAAATAGGGTTAATCATCTTTTTGACACTAGAACATTGGAAAATATTGTTCAGTAACGCTTTAGTTTTTGGCCGATTATACTAATGCTCATCACCATGGTCTAACACGTCATAGAAAAATATTTCGAAGCTGCAAAGAGTTTAGAATTTGGCAGCAAGAATCAGAACTGATATACGGAAATTTGATCACATAACAACTGTTCTTCTTCTTGCTTTTGTGTGGAAGCACTTGAAACACTGAGTGGGAGCTGTGCCCAAGCCCTGCGTGTCTCTCTGTGCGAAAGCCGACGAAAGAGCACAACGTTTGAACTTTAAAGATAACCCACCAGATTACTGATCGAATATAGCGTCGAGAACCACGAGTGAGTTGTCGAGATCACGTCGTTGACTGATCGGATTTCTGTAAACTTCTCGATTCTTACCGCAAGTGATAGCATAGTGGATACTGTTACCATAGCAACAGTAGTCATAAAAGCTCCAAAACCTACCGAGTTTTTATCTTCATGCACTATTCCTGGGTATATACTCGTGTAAAGGTTTTAACTTCGATAACAGCATTCTTTTTAAATACAGCATTTTAAATTACCGAGTTGAAGGGTATTGTTGTGTGTTAGGGTTCAGTGTACTACTATAGAGTACACAGTGAAGACGACTGAAGTGCTTCACACAACTGCTTTATTAGTCTGTAAGATCATTGCTATTTACAATGATATATATAGTGGTATAATCATATGGTTGCGGTTAAGGTGTGCCATCCAATGATAGTCGGTCATCCGACAACTGAGGAATTCATACTAAAATAGTCAGTCTACTAACGCATCAGTCAATTGAAACCCCGGCCCCCGAGCCCCGGGACATAGCGGGGATTTAACGCTTCCATAGCCGGGATTTAACGCACTTTTAACGGCGCGTTGGCCCCGGTGGGCGGTGGATTTAACAAAATGCCATTGAAACCGGGACCGTGGGGCGGTAATTTAACAGGGGACTTAACATGGAAGACTAAACAGCAAAGCCTTCAATCTGTTGAAACAATCTAATACGGTAAATCTGTCATCTCAGGACTGAAATGAGTGAAATTCACTTCTGTTTTCATATGTGTGTAGACTAAGATCATAGTAACCAAGATAGTAACCACCTATTCTCTGCAAACTATAGGTTATTGCATGGAGGTAGCTTTGGTGTCAAGTCAGCTTTCGTTCAGAACAACACCAATTGATAGACATTTTGTTAGGGAAAGTTGCCTACCCACTTTGTTCTAATAGGTTTTAACAGATTTAATCGTAATGGAAATATTTTTGAAGGAGTGTATTTTAACAGATTGAATCGTAATGATAATATTTTTGAAGGAGTGTATTCACATTTACAGGGAAAGTTGCCTACCCACTTTGTTAAAGTTGTAACAGAATCATCATGAGCATATTCTTGATGGAGAAGGTACAGTCGAACCTCTCCTTACGGACACCTCTCTAATACGGGCACCTCTCTATAACGGACATTCCCCTTTGTCCCGAAAAAATTCTCACCCGTTTTCTAAAAAAAAAAACCTCTATAATACGGACCCTCTCTAATAGGGACAACGGACACTAAATCTCGGCCCCAGAGAGCGAAGTCATATAAACTTAAACTCTTTATTACGGACACTCTGGTGATCCGGTGTTGACATATAGTGTGCACGAGTTTGTGATTACGCAAGCATCAACGTTTTATTCAATGATCTTCAACTGGAGTTTTAAAAATTGTACTTTTATCACTACCTTTTTAGGTGAAGCATTGCGTTATACGTAGTTCCTTTGGTTTCAAATAACTGATTCGTACGGACTGATTTTTACGGACAGCTGGATTCTCTGTTAGGTCTAAACATTCTTCATTCTCAATCGACTAAACTGCATTTTTAACACCGGAATAAACTCAACTAAAGGAAAACAAAACGAAACGAAATGTGGACGTTCTACATCTCCATAGCGATTTTACATGTTGCTGTTCTTTCACAACAACCTTTTTGAACAGATGCTTATGGGAATATAACCGCTAAAAAAGAAACAGTTGTAACCAACCAATGTCCGGGAGAGTCCCTGAAGGCACCAAACATTTTCTAACTTTTAACACTAGTTCATTAGGAGCTATTGCTCTTTTTGAATAACTTGTTAGTTCTTTTGTCCATCCCCTGTCCAACCAGACACGTTAATGTCATTGTATACGCGAAATTATTGTCCTCGTTTGTTCGCGCGGAATTCAAACAACAAAACAAAACAAAATATGTCTGAAAAAGCGACAGCGTTTTAAAGGTTAACCGGAAAATGCGTGGTTCCTTTTCCTGTTTTGTCATGCTTAGCAAATGCGCATGCGCCAACTCCGTGTACTACAAATTAGTACCAAAAAATATCCTTACCATATGGAAGACATGACAACTATAGTCGCAAATATATATCGTTCCCAATCATAGTATGAAGCATAAGGAGTTGAGCTGCGAGTACGTAAGGGATCTGTCACATATGGTCTAGGGGCCGACATTTCTCTCCCTCACTGCCTATCGGGGATAGGTATCGGAAAGTGGCAAGTATAAGCGATCCGCGGGCCGAAATCTCGGGGAGACTCGTCATGGTACGCCGCTCAGGCTTAAATGTCCAGAGGTACCGCTACCGCTTCTGCATGTTTTTCTTTAGGTATTTAGTATGCGCATGTGCAACTGCCCTTGTGTACCAATATGCCGCATGCGAGTAAATTAATATGTGCCTTCAAATTAAGATTGCTTCCAGTCCGTGATAGATCTATTGTTGAAAAGAAGAAAGAGCAGAAGAATAAGTCGTAATTAGGGTCTCTCCGTTGGGAGGACCACAAGTAATTAATATTCCAGTTAGCAGTGATAGTTTTTGAATACATACAATGTAACAAGTTCGCATTTTGTTTCTGTTCGTCGTATCATTTTGTAACCCCGTTAGTTGGTTGATGACAAAGAATTGGCTATCGCAGTTCTTTGTTTCCTGCTGAAGAGGTACGATTTGAACTAATTAACAGCCATGACCGCTGCAAGTTTAGACAATAAAAGATTGTGATGTACGGCGTCGAACGCTTTCGACAAGAGCTGAAATCTAATCGCGGAGTTAAAACTCCAATCCCAAAGAAAAAGTGCGCAGATCTCCCTCGTCAGCTGGTTCGTTTGTTGCCATGTTTAGTTTAACTTTTTGCGGAAGTTCTCCCCAGTTTTATATAAATACAAACTGCTGAAGTCACTCGCGGGATTTTTTTTTCCGCGAGGCATTTGTTTGCCGCGATGCATTTGTTGCCATCAGCGTGCATAATTGGGAATTTACTTGCTTGTTACTTATAATTATTGCTGTTTGAGCTGCAATGTTAGGGACTTTAGGGACCTTAGCATCATTCTACTACGGCGACGTCCACGGAAACGTCAGTTAAAACTGCTAGTTAACGGTTTCTAAATATTTTCGTGATTTATAATCCAGTTTGCTGAATTGGAATGAACGGTGTTCAAACTAAGAAAGATCAAAGTGCTCTGTGAGCAAACTCGTGAATTGAACACGTAAATTACATTATTTTCAGTTGGATTATGTCTATAATTTTTGGTATGCTGACTATTCATATAATTGTTGCCCTCACATGTTTGCCCGTGTTAAACATACATTTGATAGTACCAAAATTCTTGGACCTACAATGTTGGGAGTTGTTGCGCCCGTCTGCACGCAGCCTTATGTAAGCAGGAAATAGAACGTTTCTTGAGTACGGGAATGAGTGTATGGGTCCTTTCGGGTGGAGAGGCCTTTTAACCGACTGACAAATACTATAATATTCTGCGATGTGCAATTTACGGAAAGCGCTCAACTGCCCACGCCAG
Source organism: Astreopora myriophthalma (assembly GCA_014634185.1). Lineage (NCBI taxonomy): Eukaryota > Metazoa > Cnidaria > Anthozoa > Scleractinia > Acroporidae > Astreopora > Astreopora myriophthalma. The sequence goes on along the minus strand of BLFK01000991.1, from coordinate 404,901 downwards.
AAACTTTACAGAGACTGGTGCGCGCGTGATCAAGTTGTTTGGGTAGTTAGACGGCAAAGTACATGTTTACATTCATCTTAGGGTACGTTCGATAGACCCAATCGGCTAACGCAATGTTGTACCCAATTCAAATCCTTTGGACATAAATTGTTTTTTTCGAAGTATTTCCGCATCATTAAAATGTAAATGCTACATTATAACACAAATACAATAAACAAGGAATCTTAACCCCGGGAGATCTGAATTGAGTACAACAATGCGTTAGCCGACTAGGTCTATTGACCCTGTTCTGGATAAGAATAAACGGAATAAACTCCAGATTTTCCTTGGGAGGTAAGTTAAGGGATATTTCTCAACAACATTTTGTAGGGAAACGATGCTGAGAATCTCGTTTGAATCCCGATGAAACCAAAACACTCCAGGACTATTTTTGAGGTGTGAAGCATCGTAATCTTATTCCTGAATAAGGCCAATTCACAGACGCTTGCAAATTGAGGCCTAAGCACAATATCGGGATATTTTTTGAGATACTTAGAAAATCTCATGATATTTAGAAAAAAAAAGGGATATTTAAAATTTTGTCAAGGAAAATTTATTTCAATCTTGTTTTTTTTTCCTAGGAAAATTGAGAAAGAAAGCTAGGGTGCTTTCGATTGAGAAATCTGGATTTAGATCTTCAAATCCGGATCTTTTGGATTTCCATTCCAACACAAAATCCGAAAACGGATTTCGCCGAAGATTTCATTTATTGAATTCTTCGCCGACATGGATTTCAACAAAATCCATCGCGAAATCCGTTTTGGGATTTTGTGTTCGGTTGGAAATCCAAAGATTTGGGCCGAGTTGTTCGAAGCAGGATCAGTCCTAATCCCGGATAAATACCATGACAACCAGTAGGATTTAATCGGACTTAACCCAGGGTTATCGCTCACCCGGCTTCGAACAACTCGACCCCGGATTTTAAGATCTAAATCCGGATTTCCCAATCGAAAGCACGCACCCTGGTCAACACAGACAGAAATTAAAACAAATCACCCCATATCAATAAGTCTAAGGCCGACTTTTTATGTAAAGTTGTTTACACTTTTATTGTATGCTGTACAAGAACAGCATTTTCAGACATTCTGAAATTTGTGTTCCCCTTTTTATAGATGCCAGGGTACTTTTTGAGGTAATTACTGTAATAGTTATGAAAGTAAAGTTAGATTTTTCTGAGATATTCAGAACTTTTTCCAGATAATTCGAATACAATTTCGAGATATTTAGAAAAAAATCAGAAATTTCCGAAAGCATATTTAGGCGATTTTACGTGATACAGTCGAACCTCTCCTTATGGACATCTCTCTAATACGGACACCTCTCTATAACGGACATTCCCCTTTGTCCCGAAAAAATTCTCACTCATTTTCTAAAAAAAAAATCCCTCTCTAATACTGACGGACAACGGACACTAAATCTCGCCCCCAGAGAGCGAAGTCATATAAACTTAACCTCTTTATTACGGACACTCTGGTGATCCGGTGTTGACATATAGTGTGCACGAGTTTGTGATTACGCAAGCATCAACGTTTTATTCACTGATCTTCAACTGGAGTTTTGAAAATTGTACTTCATATAAGTACCTTTTTAGGTGAAGCATTGCGTTGTACGTAGTTCCTTTGGTTTCAAATAACTGATTCGTATAAAGTATGTACTTTACGGACAGCTGGATTCTCTGTTAGGTCTAACCATTCTTCCAGACGTTCAAGTACTTTGTCCGGTCCAGTGAAAATGTATTGGCATGGAACTTCTTTTACTGCGCAGGGTTAATGCCATCTATCTGACGAGCTATGGCAAGGTGATTTCAAAAGCCCAATCGCTGTATATTAAACAACGACTCGCGAAAGCCGTCCAGAAGAACATTACAGACTATTTTAAAGCTTGAATGATTAGAATGAATACAGGACATAAAGATTAAAAAAATTACTCCAGTTACTGTTCGCTGCACTTGTTAACTACGGAAAGACGTTTTTCAGAACTCTACTTTTATTATTACCTTTTTTGGTGAAGCATTGCGTTGTACGTAGTTCCTTTAGTTCCAAATAACCGATTCGTATAAAGTATGTACTGTAACTGAGATGTACAAATCATTGTGTCTGAACACCGTATATTAGTCAGTTTAGATACACTGGGCCTAATTTTCGTTACTGAACACTTAAAACTGTCATTGGAGTCTTAAAAATGATGCAATCTTGGTGAGCTCTATAATACGGACACCTCTCGTTTGCGGACACTTTGGTCTGTCCCTTAAGTGTTCGCATTAGAGAGGTTCAACTGTATATAGTTTTAGGGCAAGTTGCCTATCTACTTTTGTTTAAGTTTTAAGTGATTGAATCATGATGAGAATACCTTTGAAGGACAAGATAATTGCATATTTTTATAATTAAGTTTAAGTTGATCAAACTTTATACGGAGTGAATTATTGTTGAGGATATTTGGAATAAAAGCATTTACAAGCGTTTTCATCACTACCAATTTGAAATTTGTTTTAAATAAATAGCTTATTTGACATCCACCTTATCGTACGAAGCGTTTGAGATATCAGCTCAGGTATCTATAGAGTATCCTATAAAGGGTAGGTGGTTAGCGACGTTTTGGTGTCGTTTTCCGGCGGAAGACAGTTCTTTTTATGTGCTGAACCTGTTGTGTTTGACGTTAAAAACACACGGTCATTTGCATTCATATAATACCAAGATCCATATAATTCTGAAGTAGTTTTGGGGATGACCCATTCGCTATATCCGTCACAATGCCGACTTTACATGAACTCTGGCTTATCAAAATGAAAGTGGATTTCTGCAGCAAATTCGGCATATTGAAGGCCAGCTTTCGGCGCAATTGGAGATTGCAGCTTATTAAAGAGGCTGCAGTTTTTAATAAAAGAACGAAAAACAGTTATTAAAGTTTGACATTTACAACGAGTAGACCAACGATCTCGATTTGAGTTGAGTTTCGTTCGGATGTCCCCGCTATGCGGGTCTTTTAACAGAAGTCTTGGCCCCGGGGGCGGGGTAATAAGCCGTTTTTTAACACTTGGTAAATGTTAAATTCCCCGCTAAGTCCCGGGGGTGGGGGGGCCGGGGTTTCAATTGACTGGAACATAACGAACACTACAGGTACGTAACCCGGAAATACCACTTGATGGAGGTCTTTTAACTCGAAATCGGCCCAAGTAAAGGCTGCCTGAAGCCTCTTGTTTCTTCAAGCTTGCGTAGTCGTAGTTTCTTTGCACGGGCCAGTTTCTTATCGACAAAGCTCGCGACTTGCGGCCATTTTGAAAACCAAGATGTCTTTCACATTGGCGACGAGATATCGCTTGCATTGCGTTTTCATTCATTCATTCATTCATTCATTCATTCATTCATTCGGTCACTCATTCATTCATCATGATTAATTCATTCAGTCATTTGATCCACCACACCGACAAACTTACAACAGGAGTCCACAAATACGTCTATTACTTATATTTCCGCATTAGTTCTTCAGCTTTCAATCCTGTCATCGATCTTGGCGAAAGTAGCAGTATATTTTGAGCATGTGAGGTATCTGCATTCAAATTGTGAAGCGTTCAGCGGGTGAAATAACTACGTGTTACCACGCAAGGAAGGTGTCAAGGGTTAAAAACTCCTGTTAAACCTTTTCTCTTTGAATATAAGGTTTGTATAATCGCCTTATTTACAAAGTAAACTTATTGTCGGCATCGACGCATTGAAAATGAAACCAGGAAATATATGTTAAAGTTAAATGTGTGCAGCGGAATTTTGATTTTTATCTTCTTGAGGAATCTTCCTTGAAATAATTTTTATGTTAATCACCCATGGCCATGAGTGTTTCAAGATTATCAAAACACTTAAAATCTGACTTTTAATGCAACAGCCACTTTGTAGAATTTAAACCAGCCAGATCAATGGATTAAAGAGGAATAGTTTTCTTACAGAAGCTTACTGACAGTATCACACAACAATTCCGCGATCAAATTGAACGTTAAGAACGAAAAAGTCGAAAAACATGACGGCAACAACTCAGCGAGTAAAACTCGCGATGTGATCTCGAAACGCGATGAGACGTTTAAAACGAGATAAGAACTTTTATATCCTTACCTGTGACTTCCGCAGGAAAATCTCGACTCGACAGATAGCTACACACGTTCTTCCACCCAACTTCCTGTCGTTTCTTTCGCTGAGCCTGAAATATAGGCACAGCAATGCGTTTTCCAGATAGAACGGTCACCAATTTTGCCGCTAGTACACTGTCTAGCAGGTCTGTAACATCTTCAATAGATACACCAGCTGTTTCTAAGTGCACATTGACCCATTTTGTAAGCGTCCTTCTCCTAACCACTCGCATGTACCCAAATACGGGAAAGATAAAACCACTCTCAGGACAAGCCATATCCTGATTGTTTGGTGTCATATCTGTCACGGTTAACTCAGCTAAGACATCACTGTTAACTTGACAGTGTTGAAAATAAGACGATTGCTATGATGGGGCGGAGGTCATTCTTGTTCCATCTTGCTCAAAGTTGAAGAGTATTCTGTTACCAACAACAAATTCTTTTAGTAAATTTGTAAGACCTCTGTGTCAATTTCTCTCCATCGTCCCGCGACCATTGTCCAAAGCTCACTACCTGTTGAAAAACGAAATTTAACTCGTCTTGGGTGCAACAAGTAACAAGAGAACAAAACCAAAATGGCTCTCTTAATTGTTTCATTTGACAACCTCTGCGTCGATAAGGTTCAAAACGAGATGTAAATATTATAAGTTTCCACTATCAATTTATATTATTTCGTTTCATTTTCTTAGCTTCACTATAAAATGGACAGCGTGCCCACAACAATAGGTAGCTCTGAGCTCACGATTTTGGTTCCCAGCGGTCAAGTTAGGCAAAGGAAGTTCAAAAGGGAAAACCTGGTAAGGGAATGACCAGTAAAATACAACATGCGGGAACGCGCCGCGGCCGCTAAAAAACACTATTACTACACTATACACGGTGATATTTGAAGCTTCTAACTCTAGCTTATAGGGTCGTGTATAGAAAGTAACAATGCAAAATAAACAGGGCCGAGTTGTTCGAAGCAAGGTTAGTGCTAATCCGGGATAAATACCATGACAACCAATAGGATTTAATGGGACTTAACACAGGGTTGGCGCTTACCCTGCTGCGAACAACTCGGCCCAGACCCGACTCCAAGGAGGCAACCAACTGGCTATTTACAGAGCTTGGTGGAGTTGAATTGGGTGACGATAGAGAATAGTGAATAGTGAATAGCGAATGGTTTATTTAAGTAAAACATTGCAGCCAAGGGGCTGAATTGCGTTATATATTAAATACAAGACGCCTGGAGGCGTTCACATGGGATGCCTTGATCGACGGATGGCTGTCAACAGTCAGTTTTTATAGGAACAAATAAACTTGAATAGAAATGTTTATGTCAACATTCGGTACAGCATCAACAAACGGTGTTGCCGGCGGTGTTGCTTGTACTATTTCGCAAACAAGAAGGAAAAAAAAAACAGAGAACAAGTCAACAACCCGGATATTATGCATGGTCACCCATCCGAGAAGTAACCCCAGCCAACAGGCCTGAACTTCAGTGAGAAGCACAAGCACGTGGCTAATTACCATATGAGACTACAATGGCGACGAAACCGACCCGAAACTATAACGTGGTCTGCCTACGCATCCCAAGTAACAAGAGTAAATACTAATAGACGATTATACACAGTAAAAATTGAAAAAGCTGCGTTTGGCTCTGTTGGTTTTAAAACTAACTTCATAAGTTCGAGAACGTCTTAGATTATACGATCGACGACAAATCCAACTAGAGGTCAGAATGGGATTTAAACCCGGAACTTCCCCATGCAAATCCTGCGCCCTAATCACTGGGCCCGCATCCGCCTCCTCTCAAACCACTGACCATTCACTTCTCTATTTTCCTCTCAAACTGGACCTCCGAATCAGGGGATGCCAGAAAAGCTTACATAATACCTGCTTCGACAGTTTCCCGCTTTAGGTAGAAACATCATTGGAAGCGACTTCTTTGTCCCCCCCCCCCTCTCCCTCTTTGCCTTCCGTTCCCTCTATACCCTTGCAATATAAGGGTTAGACTTTGCGTCGCTTGTTTACTGGGATGCGACCTGAACAGTGTCTAGTCATTACCTGATAAAGGTAACAAACATGAGGAATGCCTCCCAACCATTTTGGCCAGTGTCCTCTAGCTAGTAAAATTCCTCAAACCAAAAGACCAAACGAATTAAATTGTTCACAAAGAGAAAACCTCAAGTGTCGGTAATAATTTGCTACTAGTGAACTGGTGTGCTTTTTTTTCGATTTTGACATCACTAGATTCAGGTGACACCGGTCCTTCATGCTGCTATGCTTGAAACGTCGAAATTTGGCATTCTATCAATTCAAAAGGAACGTGTTACGACGACCGACTAAAACTACAAACGAACGAAAAAGGACTACAGATCAAGCGAGAAAACTATAACGAACGAAAGCTCCGACTTGCACATTTCAAAATAACGTATTGTGAGTCCCGAGTGGGACGGCGCTAATGAGCGAATCGACACTAAGCTAAAACACGAAGATAACAGTTTGTTCCCAGTACTGAGAACTTCACGCTTAGACAGCGAATTTAGCCAATTGAAAGAATTAATATATGCGCCGCAACAGAAAGAGATGGTCAGACTGATTTTACTGAAGCCTGGTAAATGAATGAAGTGGCCGGCATTTTTTCGTCGATGATGACGGGCATACTCGTCGGTTTCTAATCCCAAGACATGCGCTTTATGTGAGAAATATCCGTACAGTTGCATTTTGACTCGGAACACAAAACTGGAGAATGTATGACGATGCCCGGCAAAGATTGCTAATGTGCTGGTGTAATTCTCTTGGTTTGTAGAGAGGGTGAACATGTACCAATTGCCGAAAGGCCGTGTCGACTACGCTGAGTAAATCTGAGCGCAAACTTTTTCTCTTCAAGGAAATAAGTTTTCTAACACTTCAAACATGAGATTTTGATAGCAACTAATAAAATATAAACCATTGAAATTTGCTGCCATCTTTTCTATGCGTTCCAGTTAAACAGACCAATATGATTCAACATAACCTTATCGCAGAATAAGGATCGGGTAAATCTTGGCTACGTATAAACCGAGAAAAGGCCACAAAGCTTTGAGATCAAAGGTATTTAGTAGCTGTACAAGTTTTTACATACCTTATGGCGTTTTCTTTTTATCTGTTTGCTCTTCTCCGCTGTTTGAAATTCTTATTTACATTAATGTCCTCCGTAACCGCGGCAACCAAAGAGCTGTTTGCTAACTATAATCTGTAAAATGATGTGTGCATATTTACGCAAAAAATGTTTGCTTAGTTTTCGCTTCCACGAATGACCTTTTGATTATAATGTTTTTTGATCGCTGCATTTTATGCTAGGGATTTCTTTTCTTAGGCCCTCCCAACTATTCAATATGACGAAGTGGCGCAATTGTGTCTGTTGGCTAACAATGTCCTGGTTGTGAAAGTTACCGCGGGATCATTGGCTTCCGCTTTGCCCCACTGAATTGCTAAACAAACTCGAGTTCGATCAGAAGTAACCAGATTACATTTTAGAAATAAAATGAAATCAAATTAAGTTGAAAAAGCCGAACTAAGAGATGGCTAATAATGAATAGTGAATCGTTGTTACATTTCTACTGTTCTTTGAGTTTCTGTTTTTAACAGTAGTAATTGTCACCAATTCAACTTTTTTGGGTGCCAGTTCTGGTCTTGGGAAGTTTGCGTAGGAGCTCATGTTTCTCTTGATGAAAACGCTTTTGTCAACTTTCTCTTAAATCAGACTCAAAACTTGCTGGAATGCCCAATAATAAAGCATGACATACCTGACTAACAAAAGAAATTTTAATTTAATTTTTGCCAGTTAACTCTAACGACACGTCGGCTGCGCACGAAAATATGCGCAGTCCACCAAACTAACACACACATATACGTGTCGGCCGCGCCAGTATAACCTTGGGACTGGGAACCACTTGTTATGTCAAGTTAACGCTGTTTTCAAGAAAATGGGTGCAAAAGTGTTATTTATGTGTATATTCCTCACTTTTCTATGGCATGTTGTATTTTGCGAAGACTACTATGAATTATTAGGGATCTCTAGGGACGCAAGTAACAAAGAAATTCGAAAAGCTTTCAAAAGATTGGCGCTCAGACTCCATCCGGACAAAAATAAGGTAAACCGGTAGCTGGTTCAAGTCGATCACATTTTCCAAAATGCAAAGTACTAGGTGCATTTAAGTCCTTATGTTGTATGTCTTCCGCTTCAGACCTCAGATTATAATTTCTATGTGTTTTTCAGGATGATCCTCGCGCTCACGAAAAGTTTACAGAAATTAATAAAGCGTACGAAGTTTTGAAAGGTAAGAAAGTTTAGAGACGGTGTAAACATTTAAAGCCCTGTTTGTATGATCGATGTTCCGTTGTACTTTGAAAACATATTTTACTGTAGAAAAACACCGTTTTTTATAATTATCTGAGCAAAAGTCCAGGTTTAATTATTATTTTTTTTAATTGTTAAAATGTTTTAATGAATTCACTTAATTTGCAAGATTAAAAAGTTTTTAATGAGAGATTAATGTTTACTCCCTTTGTCAGCTGTTAAAACAAGCCTACTAATGTAATGTTAGGAGATCTTGTAAGAGGTGCTGTATGGTCCACGTAATAAGAGAAAACTTGACCACTTCTGTTTTGTTTTCAGATGAAGAGTTGCGTAAAAAATATGATGTGTATGGTGAAGAGGGTTTGAAAGATGACCACTTTGGTGGAGGACATTATCAAAGTTGGAACTATTTTAATGAAGAATTTGGTAAGATTTTTTATTGCACAGCAAGCAAATCATGTGATTGAATTCATTACTCAATATACACATGCTAAAGCGTGAATCAATTATTGCTGAATTGGCATTGTCACCTATACATAGAGCCAATCTCCTCAGTTAGACCACCAAATGCTCCTATTCTGTGAGTGATTCCTTTTCAATGGATACATTAATTTCTTAGTTTAACGTAAACTCAGAGGCTTGATTTGTATGAATATTTTGTTATGTATATGTTATTAATTAATCAGATAATTTTAGACAGATTTTAGAGATGAACTTGAGTAACAGCGCAAAATCTGTTTTTTTTTAGGAATTTATGATGACGATCCAGAGATTATAACACTGAGCTATTCAGATTTTGGTGAGTCAAATAAGTACAATTCATTTGTTTCCTGTACTTCTGAGTTGCTGCGTAAAAGAAAGAGAACCATATGAGTAACATTGACTGCTATGTGTTGTTTGTCATTAAATATTGCAGAGGTGTCAGTGGAAGGAAGTGATGATATTTGGTTCATCAACTTTTATTCACCATTTTGTTCCCATTGTCATGACTTGGCACCAACGGTAAGACATTTTTCTTCTCTCTCTTTGTGATGAGGTGGAGCGTGAGGAACCCATACAGAGAAGTGTGTGAATTCTTTTTGTGGTCACCTCTGACTTTTTCATGGACTGAAGGTCAATTAAAAAGACAAACAGCTTAAGTTGTTGGCTAATGATCACCCCAACACTAATCTGAATTACAAGTGGCACTGGGCACTTCATGGCAGTTGGTTTATGACCCAGGGTTAGTTTATGGCCCTATTTAGGTTTTTGACCTATCAAGTCAATCTGCTTCACTATCTAGTACTCCAATACCAGTGGAGATAACTACCTTGTAGTTGGAGGTTAATCAGAAGATGATATGCCTTCTAAAATGATCAATTTTCTTGCTTGTTTCAGCTTCCTTTCAAATAGTAGCAATTACTAAGGACCCAGAAGCATTCTCTGGATCTTTTAAATGCTTTTTTTAAATGTGTAATTGCCTTTGGATCCTGTATAAATTATTTTCATAGATTTCTGTCTTGTTTGGCTCAAAAGGATTCCTGAATCATTCCTGCAAGTTTGTTGTGATTACCACCCATCATTAAATTTCGTTTATAACAATATTACTTTCCTTTTCAGTGGCGAGAAGTTGCACGGGAGCTTGAGGGAGTGATCAGAATTGGTGCTGTTAACTGTCAAGAAGAGTGGAACTTGTGTCGACGACAAGGAATACAGAGTTACCCATCACTTGTCCTCTATCCTACTGTGAGTGGTGAACTCTCTATTTAAAGCGATTCAATTGTTAGTTCATGTGGTAATTGTACTTGTAAGGTTGCACAAATGTTTGTCTTCGTATGCATTTTTGTTACCTAACAGCACGAATTCCATCATGGCTCAAGAAGTACGAGGGCACTTGTCCAGTTTATACTGGACTCTCTGGAAGTTAACCTGTTTGATCTCTGGGATGGTAAGCAGAGTAAAGTAAATAACCTATACCTTAGTCATAGTAGTATGGTTGTTGGGGTCACGTATGAATGATTAACAATTCAAAACCCATTGGGAAGGAGGCGATGAGTTGGCTGTTTACAAAACAGTGTAGCTCTGGGTTGATTTCATTTCAGACCATCAGAGACAAAATATAATTAATCTAGTCTGGTGGGATTTGAACCTAGTGGATTTGCATACAAACCCAGAGTACTAATCAATGGGTCATCTTGTAGATGGTTTGGAGAATTATTTGCAAGAGTTATGGAAATAATCCAGGGATGATCTTTGTTTTCGTTTGAAACTGGATCAGGGATTTGAAAACCTAAAACTTTTTCTTGCAGGTAATTTTGAAAAGTATATAAACCAAGGTGATCAACCTTGGCTGATTGATTTTTGTGTTCCTGGAGAAGGTAAGCAGTGGATGATTATACAAGTCATTGTTGTTGTCGACATCATCATCATCATCATCATCATCGTCATCATTATCATCAAGTTATTAGTTATCATCAACTTCATTGTTGTGGTCATCATGACCATTTTCCATGCCAGAAGGCTTATAAAAGCCATCACAGCCAACCTGGGTATTTTATAAATCAGCCCATGCAGAGGGAACTATCGGTACATTCCCTACTCTTCGCAGCCTGCACGTGAGTTTCATTTTGAGTGTAATGTGAGTGAAGGACACAAAGCATCACTACCCAATGACTCCATCTTTCTTCGGAACTGAGCCAGACGTAGTTATAAGCTGAAGTTCATAAAACAGGCACCCAAAATATTTAGGATTAATGTTTGCATGGTTTCCCTACCCTCACTGCTGTGTCCATTTATAGATTGCCTTACTTCAGACACAAGAATAAAACTTTCTGCAATTTTGGTAAGGGCAGCTCTTATAATTAGTTAGTTGAATTCAGGAAAACGTTTTCAACAGGAACAGTGAGATCATTAGACTTGACACAGTTTGTACATAAGTGCTCTTCATGCATAAAATTACAGGGGTACTTTCTCTCTCTTCAGGATAATTTGGTGAATATTGGTACTATTAACTGTGGAGAAAATTCAAAGTTGTGTAAAGAGGTTGGCTATAAGGATGATCTGGTGTACTTTAAAGGTGATGTTGGACCAGGGAAAGGAGAGGTGTGTTTCATTATTTATCATCATATTATACATACGAGTACATGTATTGTATATGTGTGCTTTGTCATTCTCTTTACACAATGTAATGTAGAAAGATTAAGAGATAACCTCAGTTTTAATTTATTAGGCGGAAAAAAAATTATCTGATTTCTTTCCCTTAGGGCCGGTAAAAAATATTGTCTGGTTTGTTTGCTTTCCCTGTGTTTAGGTAATTGATAGTTTGGAAACCAAAGAAATTGTTGGTTTGGTTTTAAACAAGTTACCAGATCCAGTTAACGTTGACCTGCCAGCATTTGAGGTAAGAACAGTCCGTTAGTCTTAATTTTGTTATAACATCTTTTTGGTTGTAGCGTAAAAGTGTACATGGGTGCTAAATGGAATGTACTGCCTCGTACCTCTCCCTCCTACCTGCCTACTCCTTTTTTCGATGTCAGGGCCTGTTTGCACTGTGCCAAAAACTTCTGTCCGTTGGTCAGTGCCATAAATCAAACAGTTTTGTTATTGCCAATATTATATTCTTTTTTAATATTTTGATCATGTTGACATTTGAGGCATGCAATTTTTTTCTGTAACCACAAACATTTCATATTTAATATGTGCCTGCAATATGATGCCGCGCTGAAAAGGAGCTGTTAGGGAATAACGAGTAGTGCTAGATATTTGTCTTAATTTATTTCCTATCTGTTCATTTCAAGCTATATTTCGTATACCCCTTCCAAGCCATTTAGGTGTAAGCCCCTCCATTTTTAAGCCCATCCAACACCCCTTATGAAATCGAGTTGTAGCCACTGCAAGCTAGATTTTAAAAGCAAGCTGTTAAAATTCAATATCGCATTGACCTATGTAGGTTCATTTACGTTGTTGTGTTTTTCTTAACAGGAAATGAAGGAAAAACTTGCTTCTTCCCACACTGAGATGCCATGGGTTTTACATTTTGACAGAGGACCCATGGACAACTTGGAAATAAGAAAACTTCCTGCATTCACTTCAGATATTAATGTAAGTTGTTTTTTTAGTGACTTTTACTATTGTTTAAGTGACCTTAATCAAGTTATGCCATGGAGGACATCATAGACAGGTTTGTTTCATGTGAGATGTTTACTTCTTGTAAACGCAGTTTCTTTAAATGACAAAAAAGGAGGCTGTACAAGTAGCTGGCAAGAAAAAAAAATGATAGAAACTTCAGAAGGCTTTTGTTAGTTTCTTACAACTGATGTCCTTTGTGCGGTGGTGTTGTGGTGATATAGTATTCCTTTGTTGGACTTTTAACTATGAGAGGGTTGGAAGCTTAGACAATGTTTCTGTCTCTGCAATATTGAATGGGTTACATGGACAAGGAACTTAATTACCAGTACACAATATCTCTGTCCCTGTCTTTGAATTAAAATACCAGCAACATGCTTCTGGAGTCAGCTCTACTTTTCATTGGTATCTTGTTGAGACGTAGGGGAGGGTATTGCACCTATGTGCTCAAAGGTGTGGCAGCTATAATGAGGCGTGAAGTGCAATTTTCTTTTTATCCCCTTGTTGGTTCCCTACCCTGCTCTGAGTGGTTTTTCTCCTAGTACTTGGGCATTCCTCTCTCCTCAAAAACCAACATATGATTTTATTTGAGTTGATTTAATTTGGTTTGTAGTGTCCTCAATTAGTGCTCTAGTGTTGAATCATTTATTGACACTTAAATAGAGCTACTTCTTCTTATCATTGTCATTGTCATTATTACTATTATTATTCCTTATGATGGCAGGGTTTTTAATACTGATTTCTTGGTAGCCTTGATGTTATTGCACTTTATTTTTGTTTTATTTATTTATTTTTTTTTTAGGTTGGTCATGTTGATTGTAGTAAAGAACGAGAAATTTGCCTACAGGTTCATGTTAGAAAATATCCTATGGTTGCTCTTTTCAAAACACATGGACATTATGAGTGGCATCATGGTGAGTAGGTGTAGTTCACGGTAATGTGAGTGCAAGCCATTGTCACCATTTAATTGATAAATGCAGGCATGGTTTGCTTGAGTATGCCATGGTTTGAAATTTTTTTTAAAAACCAGTTTAAATTTTTTTAAGTAAGATTTATCATTGATAATAGTCTAGTAGAAATCACATGCCTTCTTCCCAGATTGGACAAGAGAGATGTTCATTGCTGGAGACTTCTTCTCTATAGTGTGTAACCCTAGCAGTTGTGTCCTTGATACAACTTTCTTTGCTTAACAGGGCGCTTTACTGCACACGACATTGCTGTGTTTGCTAAAGAAAGTGCATCCTCCAGTGTCCAGACTATGGGTCCTGAAGATTTCCCGGCAAAAGTGTCTCAACCTGATCTACCATTCTTTGTGGATTTCTTTGCACCAGTAAGGAACTATTGGATATTTTATCCCTTTTCAACAAATTATCCAATTTTCTTAGGACAGCAGAACAGAAAGTACCTTCTCCATAACTCACAATAAGGATTTCATCAGCAGACTTCAAAGTTAGCACCTTTTAATACCGCACAATAAACAGCCCCACGGGAAAGTACTGCTCAGTTTCTTCTATTTGAATGGTCACACTTTAAAAGGATTTCATCTGTTGATTCGCAAGTGAGAACCTTCTGGTCATCTCAGTAGTAATCATTGGACGAGTCACCTTGCGGTAAATGAGTCAAACCATACCACCTTTTATAGGGTAGATTTTGAGTTTCGTTATTTTTACCTTTTTTTACAGTGGTGCCCCCCTTGTATGCGTTTGTTGCCCGAGTACAGAAAAGCAGCTCGTTCATTTGAGGACAGAGAAGTTGGTTTCGGGACCGTAGACTGTACAATACATGCAAACTTGTGCCATATGGTAAGAAATAAACTGGACGTGATGTCATTTCCACAGTTGTTGCTGAATGAACTCAGCAAATCAAACCTCTGTTTGGCAATAATCGATCAATCAATCAATCAATCGCTTGGTCAGTCAATTAATCAATCAACAATCAATCAATCAATCAATGAACCAATCAATCAGTTGGTCAGCCAGTACATTGTACTGTCCATCAGTCTGCGAAGAAGTCAGTCAGCCAAGAAGTTAGTCAGTCATTCATCAAACTTGCATCGCTGAGTGTGATGTAAGCTATTTAATAAGGCTTTCCGATAAGTCCGCGCGTTCTTGATTATTGATTCCATGTGCTCTCGTGTGTCTGTTGTGTTCTTGCCTGGTTCGCTCCTGATTAAAAACCAGTTAATGATAATAACGCCTCGTTAACATTACACTGAGGTCTCATCCCACAGTACAAAACAAAGACACAGCGGCTAACTCGACATAATATGCTCTGCAGAATTAACTCGTAAGTGTTCATTGCTTTCAGTATAATATCCGATCGTATCCAACCACAATCTTGTACAATAACAGCATCCCTCATCAGTTCACTGGACACCATACAGCTGCTGATTTGGTGGAATTTGTTGAGGTAAGCAAATCATTCCGTGTCAGGGTGAAAACGTGTTACCCAGGACTACCATCGAGCTATGATAACGTTGTCGTGTGAACGGCTGAGAAGTTCAGTTTGAAGGAATTATGTAACAAAGCAAAAAGTTATGAAAAGATGGAATTGCTTTTTTAAAAGACAGGAAATGTTGAGATATGTAGAGGAAGAGCCTAGGCATAGAAAATGATAGGAATGTTGTGGAATTTTAAATCATACAACGGATCACTGCTTGTTGTGGCTTCATTTTTCGTTTCATTTCTGTTTCGATACAGTTATTGGCCAGAATGCGCTCCATTTTTTGAAAGTGCTTAAAAAAAAAGCCGTGCCTCAAATTAAAACGATTTGTTTGTTTGGATTTTGTTCCAGAATACACTGAAACCCACTGTTGTACAGTTAACCCCCGAAACATTCCAATCCTTGGTTGCAGAGAGAACGCCAGGTGAAACGTGGCTGGTTGACTTTTACGCTCCGTGGTGTGGACCTTGTAATGAGCTGGCTCCTGAGTGGAACAAACTGGCAAAGGTACTTGTACTCCCCCAATAGCGCAGCTCACCACCGAGCTATAAACCAGATTTCTTGATTCGTTTTCATTGTGATGGACGCTTTTGGAACTGCTTTTAAAGAGAGAGTAACTACATTAGAGAGATTTAGGTTCATGTTCACCTTGACAGCAAACAGCGAGCAACTTTAAGCAACGACGGCGGCAAAGGCAAGGGGAACACCTCAAAACGATAAGAATAAAAATCGCGCTATACGAGCTTTTTACCGTAATTTCCGTGCCGTTCTCAGTAACACAAAATGACCCAACTGCAAGGCTTTGTGTAGAACGTGAGCGCCGGTTGACGGCTGTATTCACAGGCTACCGGGTTGCGTGTTGCCAAACAGTGGCTTCTGGCCCTTGGTATGTCATCATTCAGATTGCGGGGGTAACTGTATACTGTATGGCTTGTGGCTTGTTTACTTTAGCTATCCATACACTGGAGCCAGACAACGGAGTTGTTACGAGCCTGTCCAGTTTTGAAAGAATAGAACCTTAACTGTATTCTTGATTTTTCCTTCTGCAGCAAATGACAGAAGAGGCCGGTGTCGGTTCAGTGGACTGTCAAAAGTACCGATGGTTCTGCCAGCAGCAAGGAGTTAATTCCTATCCCACAATCCGTCTGTACCCTCACAACAGCCAGGGAGCGCACCGCTTTGTGTGAGTACACAAGAATACATGTCACACGGTGAAATTCAAATTCTCCTTTCAAGGGAAAACTTGAGTGGTATGCTAACATTACTATTGTTAAAAGGGGAAATTAAAAAAGGCGCATTTTTACAGACTTAACTTGGCGTTATTACTGTTTTATATTAGGAGTCACCGTGGATGGCGTGACGTACATTCCTTGTACAGCTGGGCCTTTCAACACCTTCCTTCATTGGTCACGCAATTGAGTTACCATTCATTCCATGATGATGTCCTCGGCAGTAACGATGCTTGGATTATCGATTTCTACGCCCCGTGGTGCGGACACTGCATTCAGTTTGCTCCTGACTTTGAGAAAGTAGCAAAGGTGAGGATTTTGGATTGCAGAACATTCCGATTTCTTGCGTTAAATTCGCGATTTCTTGAAATGAAACACCAGCGTCAGCGAGGACTTTACCGCATGGAGAGGTGGACTCTAGTGTGGAGAGTCGCTTTTAAATGGGCGTGAGAACGTGGTACGTAGATTGGATGGCTCATCTGGTGTATTTAACTGTCGGTGACGCATGCTCAGGAGTCTATAACTGTATTCATAGATTGGGCTTAAAAACCCACCACCTCTTTCCCATTAAGAATCTAAATATGTCACTATTTGACATTCCAGTCCGAGCACTATTTCGGGATCTTATCTTAGATGGTTGCGCCCAGAACTTCTGAGGTTAATGGCCAAGCTTCCACGAGTATCGTGTAGTTCAGTGTTAGGTCATCCGAACGAGCAGTCCGGAGGTCTGATCTCAAACAAGCCTACTACGTTGTGTTAACACGGAACGTTTTAAAGCTAGTTTTATTAACAGACTCTATTTTAAATATTCATTTTTAATTAATAATATGTAAATATAGGAATGTACTTTTGCTTGTATATTCAATAAAGACTTAAAGAAGAAAGGAGGTATCATAGGTTCGATTTCTGTTCAAGGATACCCGCGTAACCAACGCATGAAGGAATCATTTCAAACTTTGCGCAATCTGTTCGGAACCGTTCGTTTGTTTTAGGGTGGGTGTAACGAATCATCTTGTGGTTCTTTGGGTGAAATCCTAAACTGTTACCATTTAAGCCACTGAAAGGTACCAAGGTACTACTAGTTTTATGGTTTATAAATGCGTTTACACCAACGTTAGTTTTCATTTGTTGCAGTTATTAGACGGGCGTATTAAGGCCGGCAAGGTTGACTGTGAGCAGGACTATCACTTATGTTCTGAGGCCGCTGTGCGTGCTTACCCCACTGTCAGATTATATCTCGGCTCACCAGAAGATGGAATGACTCAGGTGAGGAAAAAAAAAACTCCAGATGGCATTTCTGGTCAGTGTATGTCCAAATGACCAAATGCAATGTAATGTTTCTATTCGAGTCTGTACAAATCGTACTTTACAATGTGGTTGGTACTTTTTAATCTGCGGATGAGTCAGAAGCTTCCGCAGGCCGACTGTTGTTCGAAGTGAGGTTAGCGCTATCCCTGGGTTAAATCCGGTTAAACCGTATTGGTTGTCATGGTATCTAACCCGGATTAGCGCTAACCACGCTTCGAACAACTCGCCCCAGCGGTAATTTCCTGCGGTGCTGTTTATTCGTGACGAACAGGTCGGTTCTAACTTCTGAGTCCATAAATGAAATGTTTAAGTGTGACCAAGCAAATGAAAGCTTGGCTAGCTCTGAGGAATACTTTCCTGTGGTGCCGTTTGTTATGCTGCACAATGGGGCTGGTTCTTAATTTTCAGTCCGCAAACTTGAAACATCCTCAAGTGTGCCTGACCATCTAAGAGCCCACAGTCTATAATTTTATGTGATAAACTAGATTTTGTATTGAGGGCTCTTATTTATATTTGTGTATGTCCCATGAAAGCACATCTAGTAAAGTAAAATAACTAAAATAAAATAAAGAAAGATAGTTTTGTGTATTGAGTCTAACGTTTGACTCGGATAAAGTTTGACAAATCTTCGGAAAGCTATCAGTTGCTGAGAAGTACTGCATTTTCAATTAGTTTATGACCGTTTTGTTCCCAGCCTGTAAATGGGCACGTGAATGTAGAGAGCCAAGACCCACGGCAAATTGAAAAGTTAGCACTTCAAGCATTAGAAGATTATCGGGCCGACTTACGAGAGGAGAAGCAAGGGACCAGAAAACAAAAGAAAACGAAATCGAAAGGCAAAAAGGTGAGAAATCAAAACCCACAGCAAATTGTGCTTTACATGCACACTCTTCTGTCAAGCTCTTATACCTGTTAATTTAGAAACGTAGTTTTTATACTTTATAAAATCAACCCCGTCTCCCCCAGTCACTCGCGGTTGTCTTCCCCACCCAAACCGCTTGAATTTTTATGAGACGAAGAATTACATGTATATGCGGGATTTAACGATGTATAACTTCGTGTTTCTTATTTGTCCATTTTTCTCAACTAGAAAAACAAGGGCAAACCAGTCCACGATGAATTTTAGAGGACTTCAAACCCGGTCTGAACGCAGCGAGTCTCACTTAGCGTCAGGCAGAGCGTTAATGTTGGCCGGTATGGGACGTACAAGGGCCCTGGTAGCATTCCAAGAAAGGCCGATATTGGAAAAATCTATTGGCTTGTAATGTACCCACCAAGGCGTTGCCAAGGGCGCGGTTTGTTGCGCCGAATGTCGGACGTTTCTGCCTGACTGAGGTTTACGCACTATAGATGGGAGCTTTACACAAACATTAAAAGAGTACTTTAAATTGTTATTGAGTGATCTTTGTGGATGATTTATCCGTTAATTCAGCATGGTTTTCTGGGAATATCAGCGAGAAAAGATTTACCTTGATGAAATTTTCGTCTGTGATCGCCTTCTCCTGAGTGGGTACCTTGCTTATCCAACTATCAAAGAAGCAAATAAACCAAGAAGTCAGTTTTCGAAAGAAACTTTGTTGCATTCTGAGTCGGTCGAGAGTGTCGCTGTATTGACAAGGCAAATTTGCCACCTTGTAGACTGAACAATAAATTAAAGCGGCGTTTACAGATATCACAAGTATGAAAGCCTGGTTGTGCAGCGCGGCGAAAATCGTTCCGTGAATGATAGATTTCGTGAGCGTTGACCTCACACCCTACTCCGTGAACAGTCTCCTTCGATCTTCCTAGAAAAATTGGAAAGAGGAAAGAGGCTGCCAGCGGCCTCGAAATTATTTGATTTGCCGCTCATCCGTATTTCCCGTTCGATCTTGGAAGATCCAAGGGCCTCTGCTCGCAGGGTACACACACCTTCTCCCTGTTCTCACTCATTGTTCTTGCTCGATATTATTTGAAAGCCCGGAAAGAGGCTAAATCGCACGTGCGAGGGGAAGGGTGTGAAACCCATTGGTTGAAAACAGTTTCCCCCTTTTATACCAGTGGACTTCGAGGAGAAGTGTTTAAATGCATACAACATACAAGTTTTAAAATCTCTGAACGCACTTTTCGTTGACATTGAAGGCTTTGCATATAAGCTTTTTTATAATGTGTGTTACAATTCCTAATATTTAAGTCAGCAAATTAACCCCCCTCATAAGATTCTGCAATACAATTTTGAACAGGAAGGGTTTTCCTACTGATACATTTGCACATTAAGAATCTCACTGTACATAGCACATTAGAATTATGTGTGTTTGAGCTTGGCAAGTTTTCACATGAGAACCTGTGTATATTTGCAGGCTGAATGGGTTCTTGTATTTCGGGGGTTTAATTTGCCCGATTTCAGCCTATGGGGTTTTTTACCGTATCAGACGACTTAAGGTGGCTCAAATACTGTTTATTGAACAAGCAGGAGTGTTTTATCGGGTTTTAAACCACGAGGCGAAACCGAGAGGTTTTAGACCCGATATAACACGACTCGCGAGTTTGAACGGCTTCAAAAACATTCCGTAATAAGCGTGTCCCTCTGGAGTCCGAACAAGGGTTCAAATTGTGAGAGGAAAATATTAGAACACAAGAAAAACAAGTTATGCATTACTCGAATTAGTATTCTTCGTGTAAAGAATACTAACGAGGGTTGTTTTATCGGGTTTTAAAGCTCATGCAGGTGGTGACGTTTTATCGGTGACTTGATAGGCTGTTATGTCATGAATTATTAATTAGTTTTAAAACCAGTTTCAACGTACACATACACGAGAGAAAAGAGCTTTAATGTTTTGTTTCGTACTTGTCTCGCAACGATTTAGTAGCGACATTGCAAAACAAATTGTGCGAGACAGGAAAAATCGCTTCGAGACAAAAAAAAAAGGTGCATGAAAAGTAGAACTCGGCTCTACTTGTTGCAAAGGTTTCTGTAACTTATCTGTGATGATTTTGGCCGTTGCAAGGCATGTTACACAGTACAATGTTTCTTGCAACTTATCTTGTAATGTCTGCAATGGCGTTGCGAGAAAAGTTGCCCGAAACATCTCTGAAACATTGCACAGTGATGGTAACTTTAATAACAGCGCCTTTTACTCAGCTCTACTTTACATGGCTTTAAATTCGGGAATTCAATGACGGTTCTTACCAGTTTGATCCCTTTTTCCGCTCTGAAGTAAGCGAGGACAATTCTTGTTCCATTTTCAGTCATGCTTTTGCGAGGACAGAAGAAAAAAGACATGAGAAACTCGGCTTTCTTCAACCCTTTACACAAATTGTGAGCTGGAGAGCGTAAACAAACTGACGCACGGCTGCAGCAAAAAGCGCGGGAACTTCACATGACAAGCGCAGCTTCTGATTGGTTGAATGAAGTCCCACGTGTGAAAGAACGATACAGCCGCCCTTCGTCCGGCGTTACGTTGCGTTACAGATTTTCAATCAAGCTGACGTGAGCACATGCTGAGGATCACGCCAAGTGGCGTGATCTTCCACTGATCACGCAATTTTCTATCAGGAGCACATGACCAAGAAATCAACCAATCGCAGTGCTCGTTTATTTTTGTTCATTGCTCAAGGCGTGCGGGAGGGGACTGTTAACGCGCAATCTCGATTCAAAATGGCGCTGGAAAAAACATTTTCGTCGTTTTTCACGGCAAAGTTAACTTGAAACTCATCGTAAAAGGACTTCACTGACTCATTGACATTGGGGACTTCTACTCAAGTGATACTTGGTCCGTCTTCTACTCATAATGGAGAGGTATCGTCAAAAGAAAGAAAAAGGATCACGTCGAACAATTTTTGCTGTGGCTTTCGTGCCATCACTATTCTTCGTGATCATGCTTATCGTGTGGAGGCCGCTCTTGCTTCCATATTTCTTCAGATACATGAAGTTGATTATTAACGAGGTTGCAAGTGATAACCAGAGATTTTTGGATAACGAACTGCAAATGGCCACTACAGAGTGGAGATTGTACCAGTTGGAAAGTAGATTCGCCCAGCGATGGTGCGAGGGAAATGTGAAAACGCGAAGCGATGTTACCTGGCTGACAGTGGTGGTAAATGATGCATTTATCGTTCCTGCTTTGGTACTTGGTCACTCAATACGCACATTTTCCTGTCAAAAGAACATGATTGCATTTATTTCGGACGAAGTAAGCGAAGGCTCGGTAAAAGCTCTGCAGAGTGTCGGCTGGAAAACTCGCTTGACCGAAGAAATGGATTGCAATTGGCTCGATGCCAAAATAGGTGGCAATCGAAACAGTGGATTATTCGGAAGGCCACGGGGCAAAAGAATAAGAGGGACGCATACGCGTTTCCACGCATGGAATTTTACAGAATTTTCCAAGATTATTTATGTTGACGCTGATGTCATGTTAATGAGTAAGATTGATGAACTTTTTGACATTCCAGACGACTTTGCCGCTACACCTTGTGCCAGACCAGGCACGATCGATCCTTGCTTTAATGCAGGGCTCATGGTGTTTCGACCAGATTCCAACCATTTCCAAGAGATTATGAACACCTGGTTCAAAACTACTGAGAAAGACACTTGTGTACACGATCAAGATTTGCTGACCATGTACTTTGTTGATGCTGGTAACTGGAAAGCCTTACCTTACACGTACAACGTGAGAATCTCTCTTTTTCGACCTATGAGGGCTTTTCATTTCGCCTGTTGCCGGCCACCAAAACCATGGTCTGCCGACTGTCGTCCAAGCAGAGAAGAAGCCAAGAATTTCAAAGGGCCAATCACAGTGGTTGATGAGATGGGGATACTTTTCTGGAAGAATTTCTATGAGTTGTTGGAGAAGTACAATTTAGAACACTGGTGGAAATCTACTAAGTTTTTCAGGTCTGAGCAAGAGTTTGGAAACATACCTTTTGCTGAATGCTGGAAGCAAATACGCAGAACAAATTACTAGAAGGCTTCGTGATTGAAACCATATTCCTGGAAACTTTGTTTACCATTAAATCTGTAAATTGGAGGCTTTTTTTTCAGGCACCCTCCTTGAATAGTATAGAATTCATAAATGGCGGCCTATAAATTATTTTCTCTTTGTGCGTTAGCATGGGCAGATTGCTTATTCACTTTACCTATAAAGCTTGTAATTAAAAGTCCTTCGAGTTTTCCACCTCATCAAAGCTCAGTAATGGGAAACAGAGCTTTCTGCATTCTTTTAGCTTAATGAAGGGTAGTTTTGTCTGAATGTTTTTTCAGCATTTACTTGAAAGAAGACTTCTCCCTGGGGCGGCCATGTTTGCTTTTCTCAAGACATGGTGATGTGATAACTACCAAATGTTGAAAGTGAAAAATGCCTACATGTGTGGGTCACTAACTCCAATCCAAAAATTATAGGGAGATGGTACCTTGCAATTGAGTACCTGTATGAAAGAAGGATCACGCCTTCCATTTTTAGACTGGATAAAGGTACCGAAACAGGCATCATAACAACAAGACTTCGGTCTTTAATCCAGGAGTCATTCCAAATATGTGCCTCCATGTTTGTTGTGGCACAACCACAGGTGATTGTGGTCTATGGCAATGCTAGGTCATGCAGGATTTAAATTTTGTTTCATTTTATTTTGCATTGGTTTTAAGTTTTCTTTCCATGAAATTTATTTTCATTTTTATTCAGTAATAAAAAAAATTTAAAGCATTCTAAAACTGCATTACATTTTTCTTAATGTTTTAGGAAATTATTTTTATTTTAACTTGATTTTTTGCAAATTTATTCAAATTTTGTTACAGCAATCCTAGGCCACCCCATAGAGCACAAATTTACATTGAAAGATGATGAAATGGGCGGTACAAGAAAACCCGAAATAAAATCACTTGTCATTAATCAACATGTTGCAAAAATATGCAGGCATGATTTAAGATGTTTTTACCTGGAGATCCTAATATAAGATCCTTTTTTATAAGAACGTCAAGCGTCAAGGCTGAGATTAAGCAGAATTTAATAACATTGAAAGAACGTACCATATTGGATCTCTTCTCAGCTATCTTTGTAAATCTGATAATGTGATTTTATTATTTTATGGTGTTTCATGCTGTTCATCATTTGTAAATTGTAATATATTATAATGACTTGTTTATTTCTCAAATTGGAGTTGGCTTTCAAAGCTTTTATAAGGGTCGTTTTATTTACTTATTTATTTATTGAAAGTTTGCAGGGATCCATAGTAACTGTTTTTAAACTTGTCCACTGGACTATAGTTTAATTTAATAAAGAATAGAGCGGCTTGAAAATGACTGTCGAAAGTAATTATGTGATTGCCATTGCTACGCTTAGTTATTGGCCTAAAAATCTTGCGCCACTTTATCAACCAATGAGAATCAAAACCAAAACCAATCGTGACTTGCACGCACGATTTTTCCCGCGCTTCGAGCAAGTTACATCGAATTGCTACGAATTTTGATTGGCTCATTGCACTGTTTGCACCTGCTGTGATTGGTCGGAGTAATTACTTTGGTATTGGTTTTACGACACTCAATTGAAAACCACTCTACTGAAGGTAAGAACAAGTAACCTAAACGCTATCCTCAGTCTTTGTTGTGGCAAAGGCTGGGGTTTTTCTTTCAAGGAATAAAGTTCACAAGAGATGATATTGACATATATACCCTGTTTTTAAACCTATGGGAAGTTTCATGGAAATTCATATCTAGTTGACTGAGCAGCTATTCACAATGAATTGGTCTGGCGGATGAGTTTTTGGTTACATGATACAAGGACAAGTACCGGTAGTGGTATCTGACCTAAGAACTGTATATACAAATCCTTGCAGGCAAAAATATGAAGTAATATATCAAACATGAAAAAGAGTGTTTCATCAGATGTCCAAATACTGAGAAGCAAGTTGAAAAGTGAGGCCAAAGGCCAAGTTTTTTTTAACCGAATTTGAGGTGTTTGGATAGAGGATGAAACACTCTTTTGAGTGTTTGGTATTGCTTCTCAGAGGAATCAGTATTTTAAGTCATGTTTAGAATATCACTATTTACAAACTTGAGGCAAAGCCAAGAGTTTGTGAATAGTGATACAACACTGACATGTCAGCATTTGGTATTGATGTTGATCCATTATTTTTGTTGCACGAGTAATTTTATCGGAGAAAGTCAAAAGAAAAGTTTATGTAAATTAGGAAAATGTTGTATCAGATATACAACCATTGATTAATAAAACATTTCTTTTGTTTCTCTTTATGAGTTATTAATGAGTTAAATAACAGAAAAAAGTTTCCAAAACTTTATGCTAACAAGACGCCTAAGGGCGTTTCCGTGGGATGCACAAACAGTTAACCAGAAATTATAAAAGTACAACGGCTAGTCCAGATCCGAGTTCAAGGTGCGGGTTAGATCACTAGAAGTTGTTTTTGTGTTGCTTATAACACTTCCCGCATGATACTGGAAATTTATTTTTTAAAAAAATTGTGTCAAAGAAGAAAAACAACAAGGCAAAGGAAAAAAAAAACAAGAACAAGTTAACGACATGGATATTATGCATGGTCACCCATCCAAGTGGTAACCCCAACCAACAGGGCTTAACTCCAGTGAGAAGCACAAGCACGTGGCTAATTGCCATATGAGACCACGAAGAAAAAGAAACCCTACCGATTCTTAGACGTGGTCTGCCTGTGGCATCCGACGTAATTAAGATCACATATCCAAACTTCCTTCACGGCAGTGATTTCTCTTGTTTTGAGCTTAAGAATTATTAATGAGTTTGAGAACCTGTGTTTAGTTCTGGTTTGTGAAAGTGAAATATGGCGAGATGTGAACTTTAAACTTCAGTTAATGATGCATATTGCGTTCTCTCCTCTGATCTCTGATTACTCCTAGTGTCAAATGAATGCAATAGACCTTATCACGGTTTTAGCCGCCATCTTGACGGGTAGGCAAAACGTAAACAATTTACAGTGTTCGTATGGGGATCCGATGTCAAAAAATATTCGTAAAACGTCAGCTCTGAAAAAAAATATGAATTGCGAAGATACAGGCGTTTCCAATTTTTCCTTATCTTTGTCTGTAATTTTTTTCCACTGTTTTCCCGCGGACTCAAAATGCCCGCGAAAACAATTACAGACAAGTATAAGGAAAAATTGGAAACGCGACCGGGCAACGTCTAGCGAAGATTAGTCCCTAACAATTGGTCAGTATAATCCTTTGCCCTGTATCTTAAGTTCGCAATTATAAATTTTTCTGAGCTGACGTTTTACGAATATTATTTGACATCGGATCCCCATACAAATACTGTAAATTCTCTACGCTTTGCCTATCCGTCAAGATGGCGGCTAAAACCGTGATAAGGGCTATTAAGTGACATGCTAGACAGTATGGTTGGCTATTCGTTTCAAAATTACGACAAGGTGTACGCGGGTTTTTCTGGCGCGTATACTTGTTTACATACGATACGTATGGGCTTTATGCTCCAGTCAATTGAAACCCCGGCCCCCGGGACTTAGCGGGGAATTTAACATTTACCAAGTGTTAAAAAACGGCTTATTACCCCGCCCCCGGGGCCAAGACTTCTGTTAAAAGAGCCGCATAGCGGGGACATCCGAACCAAGTGAAGAAACTCAACTCAAATCGAGATCGTTGGTCTACTCGTTGAAAATGTCAAACTTTAACTGTTTTTCGTTCTTTTATTAAAAACTACAGCCTCTTTGATAAGCTGCAATCTCCATTTGCGCCGAAAGCTGGCCTTCAATATGCCGAATTTGCTGCAGAAATCCACTTTCATTTTGATAAGCCAGAGTTCATGTAAAGTCGGCATTGTGACGGATATAGCGAATGGGTCATCCCCAAAACTACTTCAGAATTATATGGATCTTGGTATTATATGAATGCAAATGGGCGTGTGTTTTTAACGTCAAACACAACAGGTTTAGCACGTAAAAAGACCTGTCTTCCGCCGGAAAACGACACCAAAACGTCGCTAACGACCCACCCTTTATAGGATACTCTATAGATACCTGAGCCGATATCTCAAACGCTTCGTACAATAAGGTGGATTTCAAATAAGCTATTTATTTAAAACAAATTTCAAATTGGTAGTGATGAAAACGCTTGTAAATGCTTTTATTCCAAATATCCTCGACAATAATTCGCTCCGTATAAAGTTTGATCAACTTCAACTTAATTAAAAAATATGTAATTATCTTGTCCTTCAAAGGTATTCTCATCATGATTCAATCACTTAATTAAAACTTAAACAAAAGTAGATAGGCAACTTGCCCTAAAACTATATACAGTTGAACCTCTCTAATGCGAACACTAAAGGGACAGACCAAAGTGTCCGCATTCGAGAGGTGTCCGTATTATAGAGGTCACCAAGATTGCATCATTTTTAAGACTCCAATGACAGTTTTAAGTGTTCAGTAACGAAAAATAGGCCCAGTGTATCTAAACTGACTAATATACGGTGTTCAGACACAATGATTTGTACATCTCAGTTACAGTACATACTTTATACGAATCGGTTATTTGAAACTAAAGGAACTACGTACAATGCAATGCTTCACCAAAAAAGGTAATAATAAAAGTACAGTTCTGAAAAACGTCTTTCCGTAGTTAACAAGTGCAGCGAACAGGAACTGGAGTAATTTTTTAAATCTTTATGTCCTGTATTCATTCTAATCATTCAAGCTTTAAAATAGTCTGTAATGTTCTTCTGGACGGCTTTCGCGAGTCGTTGTTTAATATACAGCGACTGGGCTTTTGAAATCACCTTGCATAGCTCGTCAGATAAATGGGATTAACCCTGTGCAGTAAAAAAAGTTCCATGCCAATATATTTCCACTGGACCGGACAAAGTACTTGAACGTCTGGAAGAATGGTTAGACCTAACAGAGAATCCAGCTCTCCGTAAAGTACATACTTTATACGAATCAGTTATTTCAAACCAAAGGATCTACGTACAACGCAATGCTTCACCTAAAAAGGTACTTATAAAAGTACAATTTTCAAAACTCCAGTTGAGGATCAGTGAATGAAACGTTGATGCTTGCGTAATCACAAACTCGTGCACAAAACTATATGTCAACACCGGATCATCAGAGTGTCCGTAATAAAGAGGTTAAGTTTATATGACTTCGCTCTCTAGGGTCGCGATTTAGTGTCCGTTGTCCGTATTGGAGAGGGTCCGTATTATACAAGTTTTTCTTTAGAAAATGTGTGAGAATTTTTTCGGGACAAAGGGGAATGTCCGTTATAGAGAGGTGTCCGTATTAGAGAAGTGTCCATAAGGAGAGGTTCCACTGTATCAATGAAAATCGCCTAAATATGCTTCCGGAAATTCCTGATTTTTTTCTAAATATCTGGAAAAAGTTCTAAATATCTAAGAAAAATCTAACTTTACTTTCATTTACCTCAAAAAGTACCCTGGCATCTATAAAAAGGGGAACACAAATTTCAGAATATCAGAAAATGATGTTGTTGTACAGCATACAACAAAAGTGTAAACAACTTTACATAAAAAGTCGGCCTCAGACTTATTGATATGGGGTGATTTGTTTTAATTTCTGTATGTGTATTGCCCATATGGCCTAATTAGCATTGACCAGGGTGCGTGCTTTCCATTGGGAAATCCGCGGCCGAGTTGTTCGAAGCCGGGTGAGCGATAACCCTGGGTTAAGTCCGATTAAATCCTACTGGTTGTCATGGTATTTATCCGGGATTAGGACTGACCCTGCTTCGAACAACTCGGCCCAAATCTTTGGATTTCCAACCGAACACAAAATCCCAAAACGGATTTCGCGATGGATTTTGTTGAAATCCATGTCGGGGAAGGATTCAATTAATGAAATCTTCGGCGAAATCCGTTTTCGGATTTTGTGTTGGAATGGAAATCCAAAAGATCCGAATTTGAAGATCTAAATCCAGATTTCTCAATCGAAAGCACCCTAGCTTTCTTTCTCAATTTTCCTAGGAAAAAAAAACAAGATTGAAATAAATTTTCCTTGACAAAATTTTAAATATGACATTTTTTTTCCCTAAATATCATGAGATTTTCTAAGTATCTAAAAAAATATCCTGATGTTGTGCTAAGGCCTCGATTTGCATGCGTCTGTGAATTGGCCTTATTCAGGAATAAGATTACGATGCTTTACACCTCAAAAATACAGTAAAAACCCGCATACAAGAACACCCATTTTCGGGGTTCAGGCTGATTAGGTTCTTATATATCGCGTATTTTAGGTGAAATCGGCCTGAAAGTGTTCTTAAGTGTTCTTAATTCTTTACTTCTAAACAAAGACGATAGAACTGCATACATATTGCATGTTTTTGTGTTTTCTCCTTATAATTGCCCTGTCTGTTGAAAAAAAGGATGTGACTGACAAATGGTGACATTCATTTTATTGCATATTTTTCATGTAATTATAAGACTTTTAATTCCAAATAGAGTTGTTGTACATTTGCTATACACAGCAAGTGAAATTACTAGCGTTTATAGAGAGATCTTAGTGCAATACCACAGTAAAGCCACAGACACTGTTTGTTCTATTAAACTGAAATGGGAAGAGTTTTTTATATACAAGAACAATTTTCAATTTTCAGGCTGAATGTGTTCTTATATATATGCTCCTTTTTTTACCAAATTTCAGCCTGGGTGTTCTTAATCCACACGTTCTTGTATGCGGGTTTTTGCTGTAGTACTGGAGTGTTTTGGTGTCATCGGAATTCAAACGAGATTCTCAGCATCGTTTCCCTACAAAATGTTGTAGAGAAATATCCCTTAACTTACCTCCCCAGAAAATTCTGGAGTTTATTCCGTTTATTCTTATCCAGAACAGGGTCAATAGACCTAGTCGGCTAACGCATTGTTGTACTCAATTCAGATCTCCCGTGGTTGAGATTCCTTGTTTATTGTATTTGTGTTATAATGTAGCATTCACATTTAAATGATACGGAAATACTTCGAACAAAACAATTTATGTCCAACATTGCGTTAGCCGATTAGGTCTATCGAACGTGCCCTAAGATGAATGTAAACATGTACTTGCCGTCTACCCAAACAACTTGATCACGCGCGCACCAGTCTCTGTAAAGTTTCTGGCGTGGGCAGTTGAGCGCTTTCCGTAAATTGCACATCGCAGAATATTATGGTATTTGTCAGTCGCTTAAAAGGCCTCTCCACCCGAAAGGACCCATACACTCATTCCCGTGCTCAAGAAACAAGATATTTTCAGCAGTAGAAACGTTCTATTTCTTGCTTACATAAGGCTGCGTGCAGACGGGCGCAACAACTCCCAACATTGTAGGTCCAAGAATTTTGGTACTATCAAACGTATGTTTAACACGGGCAACCATGTGAGTGCGACAGTTATATGAATAGTCAGCATACCAAAAATGCTAGACATAATCCAACTGAAAAATAATTTAATTTACGTGTTCAATCACGAGTTTGCTCACAGAGCACTTTGATCTTTCTTAGTTTAAACACCGTTCATTCCAATTCAGCAAACTGGATTATTCACGAAAATATTTGGAAACCGTAAACCAGCAGTTTTAACTGACCTTTCCGTGGACGTCGCCGTAGTAGAATGATGCTAAGGTCCCTAAAGTCCCTAACATTGCAGCAATGATGCACGCTGATGACGTCAACAAACAAATGCCTCGCGGAAAAAAAAAATCCCGCGGGTGACTTCAGCAGTTTGTATTTATATAAAACTGGGGAGAACTTCCGCAAAAAGTTAAACTAAACATGGCAACAAACGAACCAGCTGATGAGGGAGATCTGTGCTCTTTTTCTTTGGGAGTGGAGTTTTAACTCCGCGACTAGATTTTAGCTCTTGTCGAAAGCGTTTGATGCCGTACATCACAATCTTTTATTGTCTAAACTTGCAGCGGTCATGGCTGTTAATTGGTTAAAATCGTACCTTTTTACCTTTTCAGCAGGAAACAAAGAACTGCGATAGCCAATTCTTTGTCATCAACCAACTAACGGGGTTACACAATGATACGACGAACGAACGAACAGAAACAAAATGCGAACTTGTTATGTTGTCAACAACTATCACTGCTAACTGGAATATTAACTACTTGTGGTCCTCCCAACGGAGAGACCCTAATTGCGACTTATTCTTCTGCTCTTTCTTCTTTTCAACAATAGATCTATCACGGACTAGAAGTAATCTTGATTTGAAGGCACATATTAATTTACCCGCACGTGGCATATTGGTACATAAGGGCAGTTGCGCATGCGCATACTAAATAGCTAAAGAAAAACATGCAGAAGCGGTAGCGGTACCTCTGGACATTTAAGCCTGAGCGGCGTACCATGACGAGTCTCCCCGAGATTTCGGCCCGCGGATCGCTTATACTTGCCACTTTCTGATACCTATCCCCGATAGGCAGTGAGGGAGAGAAATGTCGGCCCCTAGACCATATATGACAGATCCCTTACGTACTCGCAGCTCAACTCCTCTGCTTTATGTTATGATTTGGATCGGTATATATTTGCGACTATAGTTGTCGTGTCTTCCATATGGTAAGGATATTTTGTCGTACTCATTTGTAGTACACGGACTTGGCGCATGGGCATTTGCTAATAACCGATGGTGCGGCCGCGATTTTACGCGTTTCTCCCCACACCCTCCCCGGTAACCCCATACCCATCCCAGCTGTCCTTGTTCGCAAGGTCTTTCGGTCTCGGCATTCAAGATGGCGGCCTTCATGAATGAGACAGTGTCAAATACACGAATGGCTCCGAGCCGTTTTGAAGTTAGCGGCTGACCAATTCACATCTGAATCATGCTGTTAGTAACCATTTTCCTTTACCCTCGATTCGTTTACTTCCATTAGCCTTATTACCTTAATTCGCTATCATTTACCCTCATTCGTTACAACCGTTAATTACAGGAATGGCTCCGAGCCCTTTTTAAGAAAACCGCTGACCGTAGCGATGACCCATGGAGTCACAAAATCCTCTTCACCCTCATTCCCATCCGTCAACCTCTATTAGCTCTCATTTACCCTCATTCTTCTTCACCTAGCCCCAATAGCCTCCATTAACCTTCATCTACCTTCAATAACCTTCATTCACCTTCATCTACATCCAATAACCTTCATTCACCTTCATCTCCCTCTAATAACCTTCATTTACCTTCATCTACCTCCATTAGCCTTCATTAACCTTCATGCACCATCATCTACCTCCATTAGCCTTCATTAGCCTTCATGCACTATCATCTGCCTCCATTGGCCTTCATTTACCTTCATAGAGGCCATGTTAGAGGTTTTAGGGACAAGGGATAACTAGCAAAATAATTGTTGGGATAAGGGATGACTGATTAAATGATTATAGGGATAAGGGATAACTGAGATAGTTTTGACCCAGTTTTAGGAATAACGGTCTCGGCAATTTTAGGGATAGCTGTCTCGGTGATTTTAGGGATAAGGGATGACTAAAGCTCCCCTATCAGGGCCTCATACATCGGTAAAAAAGTTCCCCACAAGAATCAGAGTCAGTTCCTGGTGCCTGGAAAGGTTAAAGTTACGACAGCTTGGCCAGATCATTGGATCCTATTATTTGACACCAGATACCAAGGGCTTTGATTTCGGTGTAAAGTTTCTTCACTTTACAGTTCGTAAAATACACTATTGTTTTGTTCCTGTGTATAGTATATTAGTCGTCATATTAACGTTAGGTAGGCACATATTCTGTATTTATGACGGCGCATTATGCAACCTGCTTTATGGTGTGGAATTTTAATGGTGCGGGATTTGGAGCCATTCTCTCACACTAACTCTGGGTCACCTGTGAATAATTAAACCCAGAGTTTTATGTACTTTGTGTTACTCGACAGTCAGTACGAATAAAGGACCTACATTTGCGTACCTTAATTAAAAGCCAAAGAGATCAGCGGGTTTTCTCTAGTGCGAGATGCGCATTTTTCAAGATGGCGGCCGTAGCGCTTTTGTTCGAATAGCATTTTGTAAATCCTTACAAAATTGTGCGTTATTTTGGCACCGGAATTGAAATTGTGAAGAAAACGCCAGTTGTTTGAATTAGGTACAATTATGACTGATGCTGTGGCCTTGGAAGCAAGCAATATACCATCAACACCTCGAGTCGGTGACAAGGTGGGTAAGCGTAGCTTGGATACTTTGAAGTGAAGGAGGAAAGCTGACTGTTGTGGCAAACTGTTTTAGGTAGATCCAAAGGAACAAAATGTGACAGTAGGAGACAGGGGTCTTGAAGGTAAGGGCTCGATGTGTCACCGATGCAAAGTTGTGGGATGTTCTAGCAACAGTTTATGTCTTGTTACTAGCTGCTAGCTTTTGTTTCTCGATCAGCCGCCTGGAACAGGCTAAGTTTCTACTGGAAGAAGTTGTCATTTATGTATAAACAAAACACTCCTTTCATCGCTGTGCCGCTCTCTGTAAACCAAGGTTGCTTTGTTGTGGGGGAGTTGATGTGGTTAATTGACCACTGTAAGGAGATTTAAATGCTGGTGTTATACTATTCTCAAGATCCCCTTATCGTGACCAATAAATTATTATTTACCTGAGCCCTGGGGAGAGAGTAATGGCTCTCTGTTTTTTTTAATTGGAAGTGGGAGCAAGAATGCCATATAAAAAAAAGATTTCAAATCTCCTTTGGTGTGCTTGGGGGGGGGGGGGGGGGGG
>BLFK01000991.1:359294-371685 GCA_014634185.1 Astreopora myriophthalma | reverse complement strand
ATGCACATCATGTTCTTTCTTCACTCCCTTCCCTTTGGTTAAATGAAAATGCGATTGCTACATGTAACTTCCAAGACCAGTAAGAGACTCAAGAGCACTTGCAACAAAGTGAAAATCAAAACAACGGAGACGAACATGGAGTCATAAGCTTTATGGGATGGGAGTAACAAGGATCAGAACAGTTTCATTTTCTTTGAATTGCGTTTCTGACTACATCACTCATGATCTAGTGAAAACTGTATGTCGGCGTTGCAAGGAGAAGTGGAAGGATAAACCAATAGTAATGCTTGTTCTTGTGCATTGTGTTTGCTTTATTCCTCAGCTTCTGCTTGTGACTCTGACAGTACGATTTTCATCTGTGACAGAGTTGGAGCGGTAATCAAAAGAAATACTTATGACTCTGATGTTTGATTTTCACCATATCCTAATGCTGTACTGTTCTGATTACGACTTGCACTCCGGGTGCGTCGCTAGTGTAAACCAGTCTTAATGCCCAAAAATGTGTAAATAGTGTCAAATTTTTAAATTAAGAACAAATTTAACCCTTGAAGTCCTAAGAGTGGCCGACCTAAGCATCTGAACAGGCTCTGAGGGTGATTTATTTCTATTTTATATTTGTAACAGTTTGTGAAATGCTAGATGAGAAGCATCCTGTAAATGGACAGGCAGATGATTTTGATCCTGAATATGAAAAGGAGGGTCCCAGAGAAGAGGAACCTGAACCTCATCATGAAAATGAGGGTGCATCTGGAGAGCCTCAAAATGAAGATGAGGGTGGGAAAGGTGACGTGAAAGACCCAGGATTTAGTGATCAGAAATCTCCTGGTGTAAGTGAGAAAGATGAAAAGCAAGGTGCATTGTGTTCTGAAGGGGAAAGCGAGGATGAGAGTGATACAGAGTCTGATAGTGAATATACAACGACAGAGTCTGGGTCTTCAGAGGCACACACAGATGATGGTTCAAGTGACAATGAGGTCAGTGATTTTGAAGAAGAGAGTAATCACTGCATCAAGAACCTTTATATACAAAATGAAACTAAATTACATGACAAGACTGTCAGTGAACTGTAAAGTGTTCATATGTGCATTAATAGTACTGGAGGGGCAAGGTGTTTATTTGCTTGAGTTTCACCACCAATGCAGGTGGTGGAGGTCATTCAACAGAGCAAAGCCCCAATTGATAGTGTGCCCTTTTATAGTGTGCCAGACCATAACACCCGGAACCACTGTATATGTGCCCTACTCTTCTCGAACTATGTGCCCTACTCTTCTCGTCATACCACGTGATTACCATATTAGCCTCCTGGCTACCTCTCTTGCCATGTGAGCCTTCTCAGGCACACTTTCTAAGCTGCAAGTGCTTTTCAGCCTGCAGTATTTTTAATCCCTCCCTACCTCCCTCCCTCCCGTTTTGCTTTCTGGCTTTTCACCAGCTTGTAACTTACTTTAGTTCTAACATAGTATGGGCGGGGGATGGCTGCCTGCAGCACCCCTTCAGCCCTGTGCTGAAGCCCCATCAGGGAGGGGGCATATTGTTCTCCGCTGGACTGGGTTAACTTACCCCCAGGGCATTATGCCAGCAATTATGCCCATGTTGCAATACAGGCATGAGGCACCCCCTTTGGGTGGCACTAGGTGCTGAGGCCCCTCATCCAGTGATTTAGACAGTCAGTGGGTCTTATCTGAGCTTTGCCAGTACATGCCCTGCACCCCAAAGTTACACCCAACTTGTGTTTGTTGTCATTTACTGTGTGTGCATCCACCAATTAACACCCCACAATGTTCATGGAGAAGTGCTGTGACATGGTATGTATGGTTTTATGTCCTTATCCGAGAAGACTAGAAAGGCTAACCATTTGCAGTTGTCATTGCAAAGGCAGTACTTTCTCCTCAGTCATTTAGAGACCATGAATGGTGGTCCAGTCGAGGATTTGAACTAGCGTCCTCCCACATGGCAGTCCATAGCACTACCAACTGAACTAACTGGTCGGCGGTAACAAGGCGGTTTAAGGTCCCTAAAATATGTCTTTGGCTTAGATTTTACTTACAGTATTAATTACGTTATTGCTATTGGATTATATTGGTTGCAAGTAAAAATTGCATGGTTTCTTGTTCCTTCAAACTGCGCTTTTTTTTTTTTACTTACGAAAGCAGCAGAGTGAGGAAGAAGAAGAAGAAAGGGAATATGATGAAGGAGATGATGTTATTATAGAGGATGAAGATGCCGATAATAAGGATGTAGTGAAACAAAAAGAAGACAAAAAGCAGGAAAGCAAATGGGAGGAAGAGGAAAGCAAACCACCCATTCAGAAAAAAGAAGATATACAGGTGAATGCGAATTAGTTTAGCTTGGAAGGAATTCTGTGCAGTGAAAAAACTCAAGTTTCTTTTCTCAAACTTGTTTCTTTTCTCAAGTTTCTTCTCGCAATCAGTATTTTGAGATTATACACATTATTTTATTATATTGCAAGGTAGTCTTGAGGTAAATTTGAGCTTTCTGATTGGTTCTTTTGTGGTCGCAGTTTTGCCATACGGACCGTTTCCAAATGGTCATAGTCTATTTTTGTTTTCAAATGTCCGCAAATTCAAAATTTGTGAAAAGATTGCTGTATAATAAACTACTTATTAACTGAGCTTGCTTGAGCCGTACTGGAGAAAATTCATTGGTCCTCAGTCATTTATGGGCCTCGCTGCACACAGTCCATACTGTCACGATCTCTGGCCAATATTTCCCAGCACAACCCTCACACTTGGTTGGTAAGAGGTTAGTATCTTGTCTTTTGATACAATGACTATTAGAATGAAATGTTGTGTGCACTGTTATGTGTGCTGTTGTTGAAGTTAATTTGGTTGGAATGAATGTTTTTTTTTTTCTTTGTAGGCTGATGAAGAAGAGGAAAAGTGGAATCCAGCCATTATTCCTCGCAGAACAACATTCTGGGGCCATGATGACAGATGGTCAGACACTGCTAAGGAAGAGAGGTACAGATATCAAAACTACTACGACTAGTACTACTGGGTCAAGCTTGCTTGGCAATAGACCTTTTTACCGATACGGCGGCCATCTTGAATTCTATTGTTCTGTGAAAGATATTATGGGATGCCCAGGGGGCAACATGTATGCATTTAGATGGCCGCCGTATCAGTAAAA
The DNA here is from genome assembly GCA_014634185.1 of Astreopora myriophthalma. NCBI lineage: Eukaryota > Metazoa > Cnidaria > Anthozoa > Scleractinia > Acroporidae > Astreopora > Astreopora myriophthalma. Next base: position 368,535 of record BLFK01000991.1, on the reverse strand, counting down.
AGGGCTATTCATGACTCTTCTCCTGCAGTCTTCCCTGTTGTTCATGGTTTAGGTAGACCTTCTATAGTGTAATCTGCTTTTATTTTAGCATTTTGCACAAGGTGGGCAATGTACACGTAGGGAATTGTTGGTCGTCCTTTGTTCCATTTTCCATGGATAGGGTTCCATAGCAGTAGGTTGACCACTTACTAGGTCGTTTTCACTGTGCCAGCAGTGTCCTACAAAACTGTCTCTGTTGTTATATTGTTTTGCTAAGGAGAAATGTTGCCGTAAACCTTCTTGTTTGTAAGGTGTTGTTTCCATGAAAAATTTAGAGCTGTTCTGAGCATATGAGTGTAGGCACCATCAAGTATTTTCCTCAAGGATGTCGTTAGGGTCCATGTGGTAGAACTGTGCATGAGGATGGATTCCACAGCTGCTCTGAAAACCTTCTTATATTTTGGGATGTTGGATTTCCAGATCTTATCCAAACCATTAAGCATTCCCCATGCTTTTCTGATTCTGACTTCTATATCTCTTTTCATTGATGTGATGAAGCTTCCAAGGTACTGCAAATCGTCGACAGAATTAATGTCTTTTCCTTGAGCAATCTATGGTAAAATAAAATCAATTTAATTTGATTTATTTTGCCACAGATACGTAAGAGTATGAATGCTTTGAGCCTACTGTCACGTAAATGTACACAAGGTCACTTGTTAATAATTTATTAAGTGGTATGTAATCTGAAATCAATGTGCATACTAAACCAGGACTAGCTTAAGGTGGCTTGAAAGGACTTTTGTTTCTTAGCTTGCACACATAAGCCACACATGCCATTCCTAAGGTGCTCACATCAGATGATGAATTTGAAAACTAAATTTGCAAAAAATGTGTCTTACGCACCAACCACTGTGGTGCATGCTCAGTTGCCCATCTTGTCATTTCAAAATTTAAAATTTCTGGTGGTCATATTTCTGCTTACCCTCAGTAGACCCTTGTTTTCTTGTTTTTTGCATGTTGACTATGCTGCATTCCAAGTTTATCTTAAAGGGTTTATTTTGTTGACAGTTAAAAAGTTAGCACTGAATGACTAAAACGGCATTTTATCCCTAAACCTTTTTACAGAAATTTAATAAAATAATTGGTGCACAGGTAGAAGGCATAATGATATTCAGGGGGCCTACTTGCACGAAAGTTATCAGGACAGTGAACACAGGACTATAGACAGTTTTCCTAGCCAATGTCACAGACTGGGAAATAAACTAAAACCACATAGTCAATGTACGACATCCTCTTTTGACCAAGTTATACTTATCTTTGTGTGTGTTTAGGAGACAACCAACAAATAGAAAATTATGGGACAGGACTACAGACCGATGGGAGCATGATATGTATCGAGAAGAGGAACAAGGTCCCAAAACAAGAGAGGAGCGGGAGGTGAGATAGTGTTTCTTGTTTAAAAACCTATTACAAGGATCCCTTAAAATTATGGGCTCTTGAAAGTTTCCATGCTCACCTTTTTAAAGGGGCAGTATTACGGTAGTTTTGCTGTATTTAGGTTTTAACCAGCTGAAAATTGAAACTTGGTACCTAAGCTGACAAGTAACAGCATTCCTGACAAACCACGAAGAAAATATGAAATGAATTTTGACAGGAAAAACTATCCACATGAAATTTTTGGTGATTTTTGGATAAGAGGGTGTCCAAATTTGAAAAAGTAGCCAACTTTTTCAAATTTCAATCCATTTACATCCTGGCCATCCTTAGATGCAGACGGGAAAGAATAGTTTCAGTGCACCAATATGATTCTTGTTAAGGAAACTGGAGCATTATTTTTTGGTTTCTGTTGATGCGCAAGCATTTTCTGGCTGTTAGAGTATGGCTCGAATAGTGTGACGCTGCCCCTTTAACAATTAAGGAATGTGGTATGGAGGGTGTAAAGCCCTGTAACGGTAAGCATCTGTGGTTGAGGTCTTGCTTTTAATAGACAGCTTATTTTGTAGGCCACTAGTCGCTGGCTTGACAGGGGAGGAGGTCGCCGTGGGAGACAGAGATACGATTTGCAGGAATTTGTTAGAGGAGGTAGACGAGGAGGAAGAGTGCCAAGAGGAAGGATGAGAATGGATGATGAAGAATTTCGAGAAAATGATAGAAACAAGGAAAATCGAGCTCCAGAACAAAGAGTGGAAAATGACAAACCAGGGCAAAGAAGACGACGAAGGATATCGGAAGATTCAGAAGAAGGTGTAGAAAGAAGAAGACAAGGATTTGGAAGACAAGATAGATATAGACAGCAAGAAAGGGAAGATAACGATGGCCAAAGAGATCGTGGAAGGAGGCGAAATGAAAGAAAAGATCGCAGTGATGAAGTATGGGGTGCTGACAGTGAATTAAACGAACGAAATGAGAGGAACAGAAGACAACAAAGGAATTATGATGAAGGGGAACAAGATTATGAAGAAAATAGAGGACATGATCGAAATAGAAATAGAACTTATGATGAGAGAGGGGATTATTATAATTCTAGGGACAGGAGGAGAAATGATGGAAATACCAGAGAAGAGCATAGGCCTAGGAGTGGAGATGTTGGGAGAAGGAATGAGAGAAGGGACAATAATGATGGTAGAGGCAGACAATTTGAAGAGAGAAGCAGAGATGAACAACATGACAGAAGGAAGAATGAGGAAATTAGAGGGCAAAGTAGGCACAAAGGAGGGTTTGGTGATCCACAGAAAGGCAGGTATGGAAGTTGAATTAATCACCTACAGTGTAGCAATTGTAATGAAGTAACAAAAGTTGTTGCATAACTAATTTGCCTACGAGTGCACAGTGCTGAAGATTGCTGTTCTTACATTTGCAAACTAAAAAATTTTGTCAAGCAAAAAATTCATGTGGCACCTTGTCCTTCCTGTCAATAGCATTTACAGTGTGTACGATAATCAGAAGAGTGTTGATAAGCACCACTGCTTTGTGGCATTGAATAATGGTAATTCTGATTAAACCACCAACTACAAACCTCAGGCCAGTTATTTTCATTTTAAGAGCACACCTCTTTCTCTTAGGGTGCATTTGATTGACCCTATTCTGGAATAAGAATGAGCGGCATAGCCTCTAGACTTTTTCTTTGGACATAAAATAAGGAAGGTTTCTCTATTAATAACATTCTGTCGCAAAACAATGCTAAAAATCTTCTTTGTATTTGGATAACATCGAAATCCTCCTGGGGGTGATTCTTAAGAGTAAAGCTTCTTATTCTTACTCTGGAATAAGGCCAACCAAATGCACCCTTAGTCAAAAAGTGTCTTAACTATGTTTTGCTCTAAAGAAATGATGCAAGAGAAACAAGGACACAAAGATACCAAAGAGGCGAGGAACAGCGGTTGAATGAAGATGAGTCTTCGACTTCTACTGAGACACCGGCAAAAATATCTCCCAGCGGTACCACCCACAGTTACAGTAAAATCAGGGGGAGGGGGAGGGGAAGAGGACAAACTCTGGAGCTTAAGAAGCCAAGAAAGAATGCTGCTGATTTTACTCGTGAGAGAGATGAGGCAAGGAAGAGAGAGGAAGAGAAGAAGCAAAAGCAAGCTCAAGAAGAACACTTTGAGGGTAAGGTATTTTTATGGTTTCACCGTGTATGTAATTTATTTTGAAAACTAATGAGTAGTACTTTCTTGTGGTCCTGTTTCATATCCTTTGCAAAGTGGTTTAAACATTTTAAATTAATGGGTGACTTCCTAAAATGTAACAGTTCAAGGGAACCGAAGGCTACTGAGCATTACTTTTGTGTTGTTTTATTGCTGCCAACATTTCCAAACATCTGAAGCCTTGGGCTGTTATCATGTGACTTTTGCTACAAAATGTAATTTACAATGGATTTGCTTTAGTAAAATATCTTGATTCCCACATCCTACAAAAGGTCTAAGCATCGCTGTCTTGTGATCTGCCTTTAAAATTTTAACTCCTTTGGCAGTGACAGTGACATGTAAAATCATTCATCAGGTGTTAGCCAGCTGAGAGTAAAAATCCATGAAGTCACTCTTAGGTCTGTTTTTGAAAGACAAAGAGTTTAACCCTTCAGCTCCTAGGTCTGGCTTTGGTAGATTTACTGGCATCTTATTTTATGGTGTTGTATTGTATAATTTATTGACAGATGCTCAAGAGGAAGATGAAGAAGCGTTGCAAGAGGCAGATTATAATCCTGGTGTTGACGATGGAGGTTATGTGCCACGGGAAGAACAAGACGAAGCAGAGGAATATGACGAGGAGGAGGAGGAAGAAGAAGAAGAAGAGGTTAGACTTGTTGCTTTTGCAGAAAAATAAATAAATAAATAAAAAATAAATAATATTAAATTGCCAGTTCACAAATGATAAATGTTGGTTGTTTTTGGTATAGCTTGTTAAGGTTGTTCTTAGTGTTTTCATACAAGTAATGCAAGTAGTCCACACAATTAAAGGGCCACAAGCATAGCTGTCTGGTGTTGAATTTGAGCTAATTCTTCTTTTGCTTAAAAAGGCCTCATTTTCTGCTTTTGTTCTTTAGCATACATTTAAAAAAGCCCACACCACTGGTGAACGAAAGAAATGATTATGAAGTGCGAGCTAGACATGAACTGAAGAAATGATCCTCACACTTTCTGGACAATTTAAGCAATTGTCTCTTAAGCTAAGTTTTTTATATTTTGGTTTAGTTTTTGATATTTTGGCTTAGTTTTTGATATTTTGGTCTTGTTTTTCTGAATAATTAAGCATCCGCCGCCACATCAAAGGAATACCATAATCGTTCCTCATAGTTTCTCCTATATGTCAGTAACACTAATTTTCTGTTTACCATAAAATTTGTATGCAGGTTGCCAGAGAAGAGGCAGCTCCTGTGGAACCCGAACAAACTTGTAAGTCACTGTCTTTAGTTTGTCATTTTAGTTTCATTTAGCCAAGAGACTAAAATTGCCCACATACCAGTAGCCCTGTTCATCATTAATTTTACTTCATAACAAACAAAGGCAGAAACATGAATAATTTGATGTTTGTGTAAGACTCTTTTTTCAAATGCAATGATGGCAAATTCAGGTTCCCTTCATTAGCATACTACTTCAATATCCTAATCTTCATCACTAGTGGAGGAGACACTCATTGCAGTATTTTACCCTTGGGGGATGGAGTGTTATGTTGTAGTAGGGATGGGGAGGGAGGATAATAGTACAAGTTACCATTTGGCCCTTTATTAGAAATTTATGTCATTCACTGGTAATTTATTTTCTTCTGATCCTATTCAGCTGAAAAACAGAATGTGAACAAAAGGCCTGATGTCAAGAAATCAAAGCAAACTTCACCCAAGAAAGGGGCTGTTGCTTCATCTCAGAGTCCAGGCCCAGGGCAAGGTGCTGCAGCTGCTAAACCTAAACGCTACTCATCACAGCGGCAACGTACAGCTCAGCAGATGCCACTACCAGTACATCAGACAATGGTGCCACAGATGGGGGCAATGTATCCTGATCAAGCTTATTATGAACAAATGGGTGAGCTACATGTAGAAATTAAAAATTAATTTGATTTTCACAGTGAAGAATTTAGCCCATATATTAAACTCGTAATAATAAACAGGACAGTACGGCTCAGTAGCTGTCATTTGAATGGTCACACTTCAGGATTTCATCCACAGACCCAAAATTTTGAGACACCTTGTCAGGTACAGTACAGAACGAAATGCAGTACTCATGTAGTTAATGAAATGCTTGTTTTTTTTTTCTAGCATACCAAGGCCTGTTTGCCCCACCAGGGACCCCTCCCTCCCAGCCTGTTCCTGTGCCTGTTATGCAACAACCACCTGAAGTCATGCTGCAACAGGAGATGGCAGTTACACCTGGTGAGGATTTATTATACCTTGAGAGCTCCATGAAAGCTCTTGGAAATGTAAAACCAAGGCTGAAACCTTTGGAATCCAAGCATTATTTTATTCTAACATCACATTCAATCATGAAGCCTTCCATAAAACTACCAGCAGCATGATAATTATGTCATACCGTTAGGAAAATATTGATTGTGAAATTTTAACTCAAGCAGAATGCCATTGCTTATGATATTATAGTTTAGTACATGTATGATTCTGTATACAGTTAGTCTCACACTCTGGTAGGTTAAAGGTGATTTATGTTATGGGAGGTTGTGTTGAATGAATGAATGAATGAATGAATGAATGAATGAATGAATGAATGAATGAATGAATGAATGAATGAATGAATGAATGAATGAATGAATGAATGAATGAATGAATGAATGAATGAATGAATGAATGAATGAATGAATGAATGAATGAATGAATGAATGAATGAATGAATGAATGAATGAATTTATTTACAGATTTGCCAATAGGCAGGTAGAAGGGCAATAGGCCATAGGCCCTCTGCGAGGCCCAACTACCCAAGCCAAACCCAAGTTCAAACTTAAGCCTTGACCCAACCTACAAAATTAATGAATTAAGAGGGAAAAAATGATAGAAAGGATTAGCATGAGCATGTTTGTTTAACCATTAAACTGCATCATCTATCAGTGAAATGATGAATTTATCAGTAATGACACAGACATACTTGGAAAAAAAATCCCAGTTCTCCTGACAGGAGTTGAACCTATGACCTTCAGGGGCCGGTTGCTTAAAGCCTGGTTAGTGCTAACCCTTGGTTAAGAGGTATCAATTCCAATAGGTTTCTATGGTATTTAATGCTGGTTAGCGCTACCATGCTTCGGGCATCCTGGGCCTGATTGCTAGTTGGGATGCTCTACCAATGAGCTATGGGAGACTCATAGGAGCTACATGTAGGATCAATTGAAGAGCTCCAGGCAAAAACGTCCTAACTGACTTTTGCGCGATTTTTAGGTCAAACCAACTGGAACTAAAATTACCGAACCAACTGCACTAAAATTACGGGGTGAACATCCCCATGCTATATGCCAAAAATTAGGGCAATCCGATTAAAAGAAGCAAAAAATAAATAAATAACAAATTTGTACCTGTATTTTCATATTTTCTTGCTCCTGTGCCCCCCCGCCCCCCTTCCCAGGTTCCAGAAAAAACTTTTTTTTCCTTTGTTATTTTGTTCACATCAGTTAGGATAGGTAATCTCATAACTTAATTTCCGTGTATTGTGCAAAATGTGGATGCAATTTTGCAAAATGACCAAATGTGCTAAAAATGTCAGTTAGGACGTTCTTGCTCTGAGCCCTTCAATTAATATCATTGTTGGTATTATACAGTCACATGTTGATCTCTTTTATGATCAATGGCAACTTTAATATATTTTTTTAAACATTGTAGGTGAGCAGACTGAAATGTCTGCCGGGATGCCAATGACCAGACCCAGTGCTCAAGCAATGGGAGCTCTCCAGCATGAGAGCATGATGCACCAGCAGCTTGCAGCAGCTGTTGCAACTCAACAGGGCATGGCTGCAGAGGGTTTGCCAGGACCAAGAGCACCCCAGCCGGGCATGAGCCCTCAGCAACAGCAGCAAATTTTGCAGTTGCAGATGCAAGCGCAACAGAGTAAGTAATCTACTTATGAAGAAATTATCTTAAGTGTAAATTAAGGGTGTGTTCATTGGTCTTGTTCAGAATAAGAACACTGAGGTTTACTTGTAAAAGTCATCCTCAATGGGAATTTTAATGTTATCACAATACAAAGAAGATTTTCAGCATCATTTCCTGACAAAAGGTTATAGAGAAATCTTCCTAAAGTTACCTCCAAAGAAAAATGTAGAGGTTATTCTGTTTATTCTTATTTCAGAATAGGGTCCATCAAACACACCCTAAATATAGCAAGAATCTGTGTTAATGAGTCCTGATGTGGGCACACTTAAAACAAGAAAGTTATCCCAACCTGAGTCAAACCTATCATCTTCCAGTTACCAGTTTGGATGCACTTCAGTTGATCACCAGCTGACTGGTGGTAGTGTAGCCATTAAACTTGGTTCAGGGAACAACCATCCTACATACTAGAATGTCAGAAAATGGTATATTCTTTATGCAAGATTTAATTTGATGGTGAATTTCAAACCTGGTAAATGAATAATTAACAATTATTCCATGAGCGCACGTTGGATATGAGATGGTGAATAGCCAACGACGCGCTATATCCAGTCTCATATCCAACAAGCGCAAATGGAATAATTGTTTTATTAAATTCTCAACCTTCGGATAATGCAATTCTAGCTTTGTCAATGGTAATTTCTCATTTCTCGACAAAACTTGGCTTCCCACGAACAATTTTATGCTGAGCGACATTTGCTGCATTCATTTCCATATAAGGTCAAACGCAGGTATAATGGCTGATAACCGAGATCCAGTGAACCAATTAGAAAGCTAGAATTGCATTATCCGAGGTTGAGAATTTAATAAAACCATTTATTCTTCTAGAAAGTGATGTGAGCACATTGATTAAAAAAAGTAATGTTCATTGACCATTCTCCCTTTTCTTTTGCTCAGATATGCAAGCCTCTTCACTTGGACCAGTGCCCCAACCCAACATGGTAGCGTCAGGGATGAGCCCACAGTCATCAGCAGGTTATATACAGCATCCTAATTACTCTGGAGTCCAGTCCTTCACAGGCCAGCCAATGATGTACAATAATTCCCAGTAAGGAATGTGTTATATTGTGACAGTGGTGAATCCAGGATTTTTGAGGGGGGTAGGGCTGAGATGACCCCCCCCCCCCCAAAAAAAAAAAATCAAAATATCAGTTGAATGCTGATTTCATACACTCTAGACTTCAACACGATTCAGTTTGATTAATATGGCAAAACTGTTTCTTTTTATTTATTTATTCTATTGTTATTCCACAATTGGAGACAAAACAATGGCGGTGATACCTTTGTTCCCTTTCATAATTTGAAGCTTACACGACTCCAAAAGTGGGCGTGGCTAGCCACCCAATACACCCCTCTCCCTGAATCTCCCCCTGTGTCAGCTATGTCCAGGAACTTGGTACGTGTAGTAGATCTATAACAGCGATACGATGTCAGTGGACAATCAATTAAAACAATGATACAAACCAAAACAATCACATGAATTACTTCAAACACTCGAATGAAAGCTGCTCAAATGTTTTCACTGATGTTGTTGTTGTTGATGGTGATGTTTTGCAGGTTTCCCTTGATGAATGTTGGGATGAATCCATTTATGGCTCAGCAAGTGAGTTTTAGTTCAAAGCATTTAACGTCTTATTCTACGTATATGTAATAACCAGATATGTCACTGATTATGTAGTGATT
>BLFK01000991.1:329773-347082 GCA_014634185.1 Astreopora myriophthalma | reverse complement strand
ATGTTCTTTTGTTCTTTCTTCACCCCCTTCCCTTTGGTTAAATTAAAATGCGATTGCTACATGTAACTTCCAAGACCAGTAAGAGACTCAAGAGCACTTGCGACAAAGTGAAAACCAAAACAACAGAGACGAACATGGAGTCATTTAAGCTTTATGGGATGGGAGTAACGAGGATCAGAACAGTTTCATTTTCTTTGAATTGCGTTTCTGACTACATCACTCACGATCTAGTGAAAACTGTATGTCAGCGTTGCAAGGAGAAGTGGAAGGATAAACCAATAGTAGTGCTTGTTCTTGTGCGTTGTGTTTGCTTTATTCCTCAGCTTCTGCTTGTGACTCTGACAGTATGATTTTCATTTGATCGTAAGTGACAGAGTTGGAACGGTAATCAAAAGAAATACTTATGACTCTGATGTTTGATTTTCACCATATCCTACTGCTGTACTGTTCTGATTACAACTTGCACTCCGGGTGCGTCGCTAGTGTAAACCAGTCTTAATGCCCAAAAATGTGTAAATAGTGTCAAATTTTTAAATTAAGAACAAATTTAACCCTTGAAGTCCTAAGAGTGGCCGACCTAAGCATCTGAACAGGCTCTGAGGGTGATTTATTTCTATTTTATATTTGTAACAGTTTGTGAAATGCCAGATGAGAAGCATCCTATAAATGGACAGGCAGATGATTTGGATCCTGAATATGAAAAGGAGGGTCCCAGAGAAGAGGAACCTGAACCTCATCATGAAAATGAGGGCGCATCTGGAGAGCCTCAAAATGAAGATGAGGGTGGGAAAGGTGACGTGAAAGACCCAGGATTTAATGATCAGAAATCTCCTGGTGTAAGTGAGAAAGATGAAAAGCAAGGTGCATTGTGTTCTGAAGAGGAAAGCGAGGATGAGAGTGATACAGAGTCTGATAGTGAATATACAACGACAGAGTCTGGGTCTTCAGAGGCACACACAGATGATGGTTCAAGTGACAATGAGGTCAGTGATTTTGAAGCAGAGAGTAATCACTGCATCAAGAACCTTTATATACAAAATTCAACTAAATTACACGACAAGACTGTCAGTGAACTGTAAAGTGTTCATATGTGCATTAATAGTACTGGAGGGGTAAGGTGTTTATTTGCTTGAGTTTCACCACCAATGCAGGTGGTGGGGGTCACGTAACAGTGCAAAGCCCCAATTGATAGTGTGCCCTTTGATAGTGTGCCAGACCATAACACCTGGAACTACATACTGTACATGTGCCCGACTCTTCTCGAACTATGTGCCCTACTCTTCTCGTCATACCACGTGATTACCATATTAGCCTCCTGGCTATCTCTCTTGCCATGTGAGCCTTCTCAGGCAGACTTTCTAAGCTGCAAGTGTTTTTCAGCCTGCAGTATTTTTAATCCCTCCCTCCCTCCCGTTTTGCTTTCTGGCTTTTCACCAGCTTGTAATTTACTTTAGTTCTAACATAGTATGGGCGGGGGATGGCTGCCTGCTGCACCCCTTCAGCCCTGTGCTGAAGCCCCGTCAGCGAGGGGGCATATTGTTCTCCGCTGGACTTGGTTAACTTACCCCCAGGGCATTATGCCAGCAATTATGCCCATGTTGCAATACAGGCATGAGGCACCCCCTTTGGGTGGCACTAGGTGCTGAGGCCCCTCATCCAGTGATTTAGACAGTCAGTGGGTGTTATCTGAGCTTTGCCAGTACATGCCCTACCCCCAAAATTACACCCAACTTGTGTTTGTTGTCATTTACTGTGTGTGCATCCACTAATTAACACCCCACAATGTTCATGGAGAAGTGCTGTGACACGGTATGTATGGTTTTATGTCCTTATCCGAGAAGACTAGAAAGTCTAACCATTTGCAGTTGTCATTGCAAAGGCAGTACTTTCTCCTCAGTCATTTAGAGACCATGAATGGTGGTCCAGTCGAGGATTTGAACTAGCGTCCTCCCACATGGCAGTCCATAGCACTACAAACTGAACTAACTGGTTGGCGGTAACAAGGCAGTTTAAGGTCCCTAAAATATGTCTTTGGCTTAGATTTTACTTACAGTATTAATTATATTATTGCTATTAGATTATATTGGTTGCAAGTAAAAATTGCATGGTTTCTTGTTCCTTCAAATTACGCTTTTTTTTTTACTTACGAAAGCAGCAGAGTGAGGAAGAAGAAGAAGAAAGGGAATATGATGAAGGAGATGATGTTATAATAGAGGATGAAGATGCCGATAATAAGGATGTAGTGAAACAAAAAGAAGACAAAAAGCAGGAAAGCAAATGGGAGGAAGAGGAAAGCAAACCACCCATTCAGAAAAAAGAAGATATACAGGTGAATGCGAATTAGTTTAGCTTGGAACGAATTCTGTGCAGTGAAAAAACTCAAGTTTCTTTTCTCAAGTTTCTTCTTGCAATCAGTATTTTGAGATTATACACATTATTTTATTATATTGCAAGGTAGTCTTGAGGTAAATTTGAGCTTTCTGATTGGTTCTTTTGTGGTCGCAGTTTTGCCATACGGACCGTTTCCAAATGGTCATAGTCTATTTTTGTTTTCAAATGTCGGCAAATTCAAAATTTGCGAAAAGACAAGCATAACCCGATTGCTGTATAATAAACTACTTATTAACCAAGCTTGCTTGAACCGTACTGGAGAAAATTTATTGGTCCTCAGCCATTTATCTATGGGCCTCGCTGCACGCAGTCCATACTGTCACGACCTCTGGCCAATATTTCCCAGTACAGCCCTCACGCTTGGTTGGTAAGCGGTTAGTATCTTGTCTTTTGATACAATGACTATAGGAATGGAATGTTGTGTGCACTGTTATGTGAGCTGTTGTTGAAGTTAATTTGGTGGGAATTAATGGTTTTTTTTTTCTTTGTAGGCTGATGAAGAAGAGGAAAAGTGGAATCCAGCCATTATTCCTCGCAGAACAACATTCTGGGGCCATGATGACAGATGGTCAGACACTGCTAAGGAAGAGAGGTACAGATATCAAAACTACTACTACTAGTACTACTACTAGTACTACTGGGTCAAGCTTGCTTGGCAATAGACCTTTTTACCGATACAGCGGCCATCTTGAATTCTATTGTTCTGTGAAAGATATTATGGGATGCCCAGGGGGCAACATGTATGCATGTTGCCCCCTGGGCATCCCATAATATCTTTCACAGAACAATAGAATTCAAGATGGCCGCCGTATTGGTAAGAAAGTCTATTCATGACTCTTCTCCTGCAGTCTTCCCTGTTGTTCATGGCTTTAGGTAGACCTTCTACAGTGTAATCTGCGTTTATTTTAGCATTTTGCGCAAGGTGTCAATGTACATGTAGGGAATTGCTGGTCGTCCTTTATTCCATTTTCCATGGATAGGGTTCCATAGCAGTAGGTTGACCACTTACTAGGTCGTTTTCACTGTGCCAGGAGTGTCCTACAAAACACAGTCTCTGTTGTTATATTGTTTTGCTGAGGAGAAATGTTGCCGTAAACCTTCTTGTTTGTAAGGTGTTGTTTCTGTTGTAGGTCAAAATTAAATTCAGGTTAAAATTATTTCAACCTAGTTTGATTCTCAATTTTCTTTGTCTCCTAACATTAATTATTCATGATAATGCTTAAAATACAAAGGAAAATGTGAATCAAACTAGGTTGAAATAATTTTAACCTGAATTTTATTTTAACCTACAGCATTTCCATGAAAAATTTAGAGCAGATCTGAGCATACGAGTGTAGGCACGGTCAAGTATTTTCCTCAAGGATGTCGTTAAGGTCCATGTGGTAGAACCATGAATGAGGATGGATCCCACAACTGCTCTGAAAACCTTCTTCTTATATTTTGGGATGTTGGATTTCCAGATCTCATCCAAACCATTAAGCATTCCCCAGGCTTTTCTGATTCTGACTTCTATATCTCTTTTCATTGATGCGATGAAGCTTCCAAGGTACTGCAAATTGTCGACAGAATTAATATCTTTTCATTGAGCAATCTGTGGTAAAATAAAATCAATTTAATTTGATTTATTTTGCCACAGATATGTAAGAGTATGAATGCTTTGAGCCTACTGTCACATAAATGTACACAAGATCACTTGTTAATAATTTATTAAGTGGTAGGTAATCTGAAATCAATGTGCTTACTAAACCAGGACTAGCTTAAGGTGGCTTGAAAGGACTTTTGTTTCTTAGCTTGCACACATAAGCCACACATGCCATTCCTAAGGTGCTCATATCAGATGATGAATTTGAAAACTAAATTTGCAAAAAACGTGTCTTACGCACCAACCACCGTCATGCATGCTCAGTTGCCTATCTTGTCATGTCAAAATTTAAAATTTCCGGTGGTCATATTTCTGCTTACCCTCAGTAGACCCTTTTGTTCTTGTTTTTTGCATGTTGACTATGCTGCATCTGAAACGGTTTATTTTGTTGACAGTTAAAAAGTTAACAGTGAATGACTAAAACAGCATTTTATCCCTAAACTTTTTTACAGAAATTCATTAAAATAATTGGCCCACAGGTAGAAGGCATAGTGATATTCAGAAGCTGTATGCAAAATTTTAAAACAGTTCGCCTTGGAATTTTCCAAAAAAATCCTTTGAGGGGCCTACTTACACGAAAGTTATCAGGACAGTGAACACAGGACTATAGACAATTAATTTTGCTAGCCCATTTCACAGACTGGGAAATAAAACTAAAACTAAAACCAGCATAGTCAATGTACAACATCCTCTTTTGACCAAGTTATACTTATCTTTGTGTGTGTTTAGGAGACAACCAACAAATAGAAAATTATGGGACAGGACTACAGACCGATGGGAGCATGATATGTATCGAGAAGAGGAACAAGGTCCCAAAACAAGAGAGGAGCGGGAGGTGAGATAGCGTTTCTTGTTTAAAAACCTATTACAAGGATGCCTTAAAATTATGGGCTCTTGAAAGTTTCCATGCTCACCTTTTTAAAGGGGCAATATTACAGTAGTTTTGCTGTATTTAGGTTTTAACCAGCTGAAAATTGAAACTTGGTACCTAAGCTGACAAGTAACAGCATTCCTGACAAACCAAGAAGAAAAATTTAATATGAAATGAATTTTGACAGGAAAAACTATCCACATGAAATTTTTGGTGATTTTTGGATGAGGGTGTCCAAATTTGAAAAAGTTGGCCAACCTTTTTCAAGTTTCAATCCATTTACATCCTGGCCATCCTTAGATGCAGACGGGAAAGAATAGTTTCAGTGCACCAATATGGTTCTTGTTAAGGAAACTGGAGCATTATTTTTTGGTTTCTGTTGATGCACAAGCATTTTCTGGCTGTTAGAGTATGGCTCGAATAGTGTGACACTGCCCCTTTAACAATTAAGAAATGTGGTATGGAGGGTGCAAAGCCCTGTAACGGTAAGCATCTGCGGTTGAGGTCTTACTTTTAATGGACAGCTTATTTTGTAGGCCACTAGTCGCTGGCTTGACAGGGGAGGAGGTCGCCGTGGGAGACAGAGATACGATTTGCAGGAATTTGTTAGAGGAGGTAGACGAGGAGGAAGAGTGCCAAGAGGAAGGATGAGAATGGATGATGAAGAATTTCGAGAAAATGATAGAAACAAGGAAAATCGAGCTCCAGAACAAAGAGTGGAAAATGACAAACCAGGGCAAAGAAGACGACGAAGGATATCGGAAGATTCAGAAGAAGGTGTAGAAAGAAGAAGACAAGGATTTGGAAGGCAAGATAGATATAGACAGCAAGACAGGGAAGATAATGATGGCCAAAGAGATCGTGGTAGGAGGCGAAATGACAGAAAAGATCGCGGTGATGAAGTATGGGGTGCTGACAGTGAATTAAACGAACGAAATGAGAGGAACAGAAGACAACAAAGGAATTATGATGAAGGGAAACAAGATTATGAAGAAAATAGAGGACATGATCGAAATAGAAATAGAACTTATGATGAGAGAGGGGATTATTATAATTATAGGGACAGGAGGAGAAATGATGGAAATACCAGAGAAGAGCATAGGCCAAGGAGTGGAGATGTTGGGAGAAGGAATGAGAGAAGGGACAATAATGATGGTAGAGGCAGACAATTTGAAGAGAGAAGCAGAGATGAACAACATGACAGAAGGAAGAACGAGGAAACTAGAGGGCAAAGTAGGCACAAAGGAGGGTTTGGTGATCCACAGAAAGGCAGGTATGGAAGTTGAATTAATCACCTACAGTGTAGCAATTGTACTGAAGTAACAAAAGTTGTTGCATAACTAATTTGCCTATGAGTGCACAGTGCTGAAGATTGCTGTTCTTACATTTGCAAGCTAAAAAATTTTGTCAAGCAAAAATTCATATGCATTTACAGTGTGTACGATAATCAGAAGAGTGTTGATAAGCACCACTGCTTTGTGGCATTGAATAATGGTAATTCTGATTAAACCACCAACTACAAACCTCAGGCCAGTTATTTTCATTTTATTATAAGAGCACACCTCTTTCTCTTAGGGTGCATTTGATCGACCCTATTCTGGAATAAGAATGAGCGGCATAGCCTCTAGACTTTTTCTTTGGACATAAAATAAGGAAGGTTTCTCTATTAATAACATTCTGTTGCAAAACAATGCTAAAAATCTTCTTTGTATTTGGATAACATCAAAATCCTCCTGGGGGTGATTCTTAAGAGTAAAGCTTCTTATTCTTACTCTGGAATAAGGCCAACCAAATGCACCCGAAGTCAAAAAGTGTCTCCTGTAACTGTGTTTTGCTCTAAAGAAATGATGCAAGAGAAACAAAGACACAAAGATACCAAAGAGGCGAGGAACAGCGGTTGAATGAAGATGAGTCTTCGACTTCTACTGAGACACCAGCAAAAATGCCTCCCAGCAGTACCACCCACAGTTACAGTAAAATCAGGGGGAGGGGGAGGGGAAGAGGACAAACTCTGGAGCTTAAGAAGCCAAGAAAGAATGCTGCTGATTTTACTCGTGAGAGAGATGAGGCAAGGAAGAGAGAGGAAGAGAAGAAGCAAAGGCAAGCTGAAGAAGAACACTTTGAGGGTAAGGGGGCACATTTTAACTTTTCAAATTACTTTTATTTTTATGGTTTCACCGTGTATGTAATTTATTTTGAAAACTAATGAGTAGTACTTTCTTGCGGTCCTTTTTCATATCCTTTGCAAAGTGGTTTAAACATTTTAAATTAGTGGGTGGCTTCCTTAAATGTAACAGTTCAAGGGAACTGAAGGCTACTGAGCATTACTTTTGTGTTGTTTTATTGCTGCCAACATTTCCAAACATCTGAAGCCTTGGGCTGTTATCATGTGACTTTTGCTACAAAATGTAATTTACAATGGATTTGCTTTAGTAAAATATCTTGATTCCCACATCCTAAAAAAGGTCTAAGCAGCGCTGTCTTGTGATCTGCCTTTAAAATTTTAACTCCTTTGGCAGTGACAGTGACATGTAAAATCATCAGGTGTTAGCCAGCTGAGAGTAAAAATCCATGAAGTCACTCTTAGGTCTGTTATTGAAAGACAAAGACTTTAACCCTTCAGCTCCTGGGTCTGGCTTTGATAGATTTACTGGCATCTTATTTTGTGGCATTGTATTGTATAATTTATTCTCAGATGCTCAAGAGGAAGATGAAGAAGCATTGCAAGAGGCAGATTATAATCCTGGTGTTGACGATGCAGGTTATGTGCCACGGGAAGAACAAGACGAAGCAGAGGAATACGACGAGGAGGAGGAGGAGGAGGAAGAATTAGAAGAAGAGGTTAGACTTGTTGCTCTTGCAGAAAAATAAATAAATAAATAAAATAAATAATAAATAATAATAAATTGCCAGTTCACAAATGATAAATGTTGGTTGTTTTTGGTATAGCTTGTTAAGGTTGTTCGTAGTGTTTTCATACAAGTAATGCAAGTAGTCCACACAATTAAAGGGCCACAAGCATAGCTGTCTGGTGTTGAATTTGAGCTAATTCTTCTTTTGCTTAAAAAGGCCTCATTTTCTGCTTTTGTTCTTTAGCATACATTCAAAAAAACCCACACTACTGGTGAATGAAAGAAATGATTATGAAGTGCGGGTTAGACATCAACTGAAGAAATGATCCTCATACTATCTGGACAATTTAAGCAATTGTCTCTTAAGCTAAGTTTTTTATATTTTGGTTTAGTTTTTGATATTTTGGCTTAGTTTTTGATATTTTGGTCTTGTTTTTCTGAATAATTAAGCATCCGCCACCACATCAAAGGAATACCATAATCGTTCCTCATACTTTCTCCTATATGTCAGTAACACTAATTTTCTGTTTACCATAAAATTTGTATGCAGGTTGCCAGAGAAGAGGCAGCTCCTGTGGAACCCGAACAAACTTGTAAGTCACTGTCTTTAGTTTGTCATTTTAGTTTCATTTAGCCAAGAGACTAAAATTGCCCACACACCAGTAGCCCTGTTCATCATTAATTTTGCTTCATAACAAACAAAGGCAGAAACATGAATAATTTGATGTTTGTGTAAGACTCTTTTTTCAAATGCAATGATGGCAAATTCAGGTTCACTTCATTAGCATACTACTTCAATATCCTCATCCTCATCACTAGTGGAGGAGACACTCATTGCAGTATTTTACCCTTGGGGGATGGAGTGTTATGTTGTAGTAGGGATGGGGAGGGAGGATAATAGTACAAGTTACCATTTTGCCCTTCATTAGAAATTTATGTCATTCACTGGTAATTTATTTTCTTCTGATCCTATTCAGCTGAAAAACAGAATGTGAACAAAAGGCCTGATGTCAAGAAATCAAAGCAAACTTCACCCAAGAAAGGGGCTGTTGCTTCATCTCAGAGTCCAGGACCAGGGCAAGGTGCTGCAGCTGCTAAACCTAAACGCTACTCATCACAGCGGCAACGTACAGCTCAGCAGATGCCACTACCAGTACATCAGACAATGGTGCCACAGATGGGGGCAATGTATCCTGATCAAGCTTATTATGAACAAATGGGTGAGCTACATGTAGAAATTAAACATTAATTTGACTTTCACAGTGAAGAATTTAGCCCACATATTAAACTCATAATAATAAACAGGACAGTACGGCTCAGTAGCTGTCATTTGAATGGTCACACTTCAGGATTTCATCCACAGACCCAAAATTTTGAGACACCTTGTCAGGTACAGTACAGAACGAAATGCAGTACTCATCTAGTTAATGAAATGCTTTTTTTTTTTTCTAGCATACCAAGGCCTGTTTGCCCCACCAGGGACCCCTCCCTCCCAGCCTGTTGCTGTGCCTGTCATGCAACAACCACCTGAAGTCATGCTGCAACAGGAGATGGCAGTTACACCTGGTGAGGATTTATTATACCTTGAGAGCTCCATGAAAGCTCTTGGAAATGTAAAACCAAGGCTGAAACCTTTGGAATCCAAGCATTATTTTATTCTAACATCACATTCAACCATGAAGCCTTCCATAAAACTACCAGCAGCATGATAATTATGTCATACCGTTAGGAAAACATTGATTGTGAAATTTTAACTCAAACAGAATGCCATTGCTTATGATATTATAGTTTAGTACATGTATGATTCTGTATACAGTTAGTCTCACACTCTGGTAGGTTAAAGGTGATTTATGTTATGGGAGGTTGTGTTGAATGAATGAATGAATGAATGAATGAATTTATTTATTTATTTATTTACAGATTTGCCGATTTGCCGATAGGCAGGTAGAAGGGCAATAGGCCATAGGCCCTCTGCGAGGCCCAACTACCCAAGCCAAACCCAAGTTAAAACTTAAGCCTTGACCCAACCTACAAAATTAATGAATTAAGAGGGAAAAAATGATAGAAAGGATTAGCATGAGCATGTTTGTTTAACCATTAAACTGCATCATCTATCAGTGAAATGATGAATTTATCAGTAATGACACAGGCATACTTGGAGAAAAAATCCCAGTTCTCCTGACAGGAGTTGAACCTATGACCTTCAGGGGCCGGTTGCTCGAAGCCTGGTTAGTGCTAACCGTTGGTTAAGAGGTATCAATTCCAATAGGTTTCTATGGTATTTAATGCTGGTTAGCGCTACCATGCTTCGGGCTACCTGGGCCTGATTGCTAGTTGGGATGCGCTACCAATGAGCTATGGGAGACTCATAGGAGCTACATGTAGGATCAATTGAAGGGCTCCAGGCAAAAACGTCCTAACTGACTTTTGCGCGATTTTTAGGTCAAACCAACTGAACTAAAATTACCAAACCAACCGCACTAAAATTACGGGGTGAACATCCCCATGCTATATGCCAAAAATTAGGGCAATCCGATGAAAAGAAGCAAAAAATAAATAAATAAAAAATTTGTACCTGTATTTTCATATTTGCTTGCTCCTGTGCTCGTTTTGTTCACATTACTTAGGATACGTAATTCCATAACTTAATTTCTGTGTATTGCGCAAAATGTTGATGCAATTTTGCAAAATGACCAAATGTGCTAAAAATGTCAGTTAGGACGTTTTTGCTCTGAGCCCTTCAATTAATATCATTGTTGGTATTATAAAGTCACATGTTGATCTCTTTTATGATCAATGGCAACTTTGATATATATTTTTTTAACATGGTAGGTGAGCAGACTGAAATGTCTGCCGGGATGCCAATGACCAGACCCACTGCTCAAGCAATGGGAGCTCTCCAGCATGAGAGCATGATGCACCAGCAGCTTGCAGCAGCTGTTGCAACTCAACAGGGCATGGCTGCAGAGGGTTTGCCAGGACCAAGGGCACCCCAGCCGGGCATGAGCCCTCAGCAACAGCAGCAAATGTTGCAGTTGCAGATGCAAGCGCAACAGAGTAAGTAATCTACTTATGAAGAAATTATCTTAAGTGTAAATTAAGGGTGTGTTCATTGGTCTTATTCAGAATAAGAACACTGAGGTTTACTTGTAAAAGTCACCCTCAAGGGGAATTTTAATGTTGTCACAATACAAAGAAGATTTTCAGCATCATTTCCTGACAAAAGGTTATAGAGAAATCTTCCTAAAGTTACCTCCAAAGAAAAATGTAGAGGTTATTCTGTTTATTCTTATTTCAGAATAGGGTCCATCAAACACGCCCTAAATATAGCAAGAATCTGTGTTAATGAGTCCTGATGTGGGCACACTTAAAACAAGAAAGTTATCCCAACCTGAGTCAAACCTATCATCTTCCAGTTACCAGTTTGGATGCACTTCAATTGATCACCAGCTGACTGGTGGTAGTGTAGCCATTAAACTTGGTTCAGGGAACAACCATCCCACATACTAGAATGTCAGAAAATGGTATATTCTTTATGCAAGATTTAATTTGATGGTGAATTTCAAACCTGGTAAATGAATAATTAACAATTATTCCATGAGCGCACGTTGGATGTGAGATGGTGAATAGCCAACGATGCGCATAGCGCGTCCAGTCTCTTATCCAACAAGCGCGAATGGAATAATTGTTTTATTAAATTCTCAACCTTTGGATAATGCAATTCTAGCTTTCTCAATGGTAATTTCTCATTTCTCGACGAAACTTGGCTTCCCACGAACAATTTTATGCTGAGCGACATTTGCTGCATTCATTTCCATATAAGGTCAAACGCAGGTATAATGACTGATAACCGAGATCCAGTGAACCAGTGAGAAAGCTAGAATTGCATTATCTGAGGTTGAGAATTTAATAAAACCATTTATTCTTCTAGAAAGTTATGTGAGCACATTGATTAAAAAAAGTAATGTTCATTGACCATTCTCCCTTTTCTTTTGCTCAGATATGCAAGCCTCTTCACTTGGACCAGTCCCCCAACCCAACATGGTAGCATCAGGGATGAGCCCACAGTCATCAGCAGGTTATATACAGCATCCTAATTACTCTGGAGTCCAGTCCTTCACAGGCCAGCCAATGATGTACAATAATTCCCAGTAAGGAATGTGTTATATTGTGACAGTGGTGAATCCAGGATTTTTGAGGAGGGTAGGGCTGAGATGACCCCCCCCCCCCCAAAAAAAAAAAATCAAAATATCAGTTGAATGCTGATTTCATACACTCTAGACTTCAACATGATTCAGTTCGATTAATATGGCAAAACTGTTTCTTTTTATTTATTTATTCTATTGTTATTCCACAATTGGAGACAAAACAATGGTGGTGATACCTTTGTTCCCTTTCATAATTGGAAGCTTACACTACTCCAAAAGTGGGCGTGGCTAGCCGCCCAATACACCCCTCTCCTTGAATCTCCCCCTGTGTCAGCTATGTCCAGGAACTTGGTACGTGTAGTAGATCTATAACAGCGATTACGATGTCAGTGGACAATCAATTAAAACAATGATACAAACCAAAACAATCACACAAATTACTTCAAACACTCGAATGAAAGCTGCTCAAATGTTTTCACTGATGTTGTTGTTGTTGATGGTGATGTTTTGCAGGTTTCCCTTGATGAATGTTGGGATGAATCCATTTATGGCTCAGCAAGTGAGTTTTAGTTCAAAGCATTTAACGTCTTATTCTACGTATATGTAATAACCAGATATGTCACTGATTATGTAGTGATTGTCATATCACAATCACACATGACTATTGTAATGAGCATAACACACATGGCCTGAATCAGACAACACTACCATCTAATTGAAAGAGTTTTCACTCATTTTTTTTCCCGATAAGAACCCCGAAATGCCCTCTACAGTCTGAGGATAAGAATTATTGAAAGACCTGCTGTAAACACGTTATTTACACTTTGTCACTTTGTTAGAAGATATGGAAACGTTGCGTGTTTCATGATTACAGCCTTAGGACATCAACAGAGTTTAGCCCCCCCCCCCCCAGGAAATGTTTCATCAACATTGTTCTCTGTGTCTGCAGATGTATGGTTTGCCAATGCAGGGAGGAGGGGCATTTTATCCTCCACAAGCAGCCATGATGCAACAACAGCAACAAGCACAGCAACCACCAGTTGAGCCATCGCAGCAACAGCAGACAAGAAGGAGGCCTACTTCAGCCATACCAATCAAGCCACCACAGGTGAGTGTGTACTTAACAATTATTCCATGATCCCGTGTTGGATATGAGTTGGGCATGACCAATCTCGTATCGAACACGCGCGAATGGAATAATTGTCTTATTAAATGTCATCATTCAATTCATTTTCTCACGTGGAAGTTTCGCTTCCCGCATACAATTTCCAGTTTGGCATTACTCGGCGCAATTAGTTTCCATATAAGTCGTACGGTATATGAGCTGATAACGGAGATTGAGTGAACCGATCACAACGCTAGAAACGCAATATCCGAGGTTGAAAATGTAATAATATCGTCTTACGTGTAAAAAAATAGGACAATGGATCAATGGAAATGCAAACATGAGCATCTTGTTTTGTTACCAAAGACTTGGGGTACTTACCATTTACACGGACAACCCGGAAATTCCGGTTGGAACGCGTGAAATGGTATGCAACATTCCATTTGGCATAATCAGTGTCTTATTTCTGTTCTTTTTGGGCTTTCCTGTTGATACCTGTAAATTTTGTATGTTATTCAGCTTTTATTAGGACAAGCTGCATCATTTAATATTTGACCTAAAATTTCCACCCTGATGGTTCATGTAAATGGTAAGTGCCCCGGGTTATTCCACTGAAGCTGTTACTTTCTTGTTTTGCTGTGGGTGACGATAATCTATGCAACACATTGTCTTTCTAGCAGGAGATGACCTGAAAAGTTTTCAGCATGTTGTTGCCAGAGATTATCGGGCGAAGAGGACGATGGGACTGGACTAAATGCTGGTCACCGGACTGCTCCCTTCCGAGTCATGTCTGTCCAGAGATGAAGAACGAGAGTGTCCGCCTTCCTTTAAGGATAGCGCACGTTTCCTACAAATGGCTGCCTGTGACATAGTGAGAACTTTGTTGGATGCACTGTTCAGAGCATTTCGAACAATTCAATGATGCCTTCAGCCTTAGAACTCCTATTTTACTATTTTCGTTTCTATAAGAAGCAAACCAATGCGTGTGCTCTGATTGGTCAATCAGCTATGGTTTTTTGTGCCAGTAAACTCAGGAATTTCGCGCATCTTCTGAATTATCATATAAAAGCAATAAATACACCACACATCTCTATGGCTTATGGCTTGTGGCTTCTGTCTATAAACCATAGAAACTTGTGGGTTATTGCTTAAACTGTTCAAATTTTGAGTGTCGCGTTCTCGGTGCCGCCCAGGTTTTGCTGCTTTTCCTTTAAGCATGACAAGCTGCTTATTTGGTACTCGGCTTACAAGTTTTTAGTCGCACTTTTCTCAAGCATGAGAAATCTCGTTTCAGTCATGATAAATGTCTAAGGGGCACTTTCGGGACTGTTAGGGAATAAGCACTTATACTTATAAGCCTTCAATAATCATGTCTTCTTGGAACCTATTCCGAGTGAACGGAGTGGCATTCCACTAATTGCTCAATCATAAACCAGAATAGGAATATACGAATATTCCCAAAACAGTGCCCCCTAAAGTTGTTGCTTTGGCCAATCACAGCAGACGCAAAATATCATGAACTAAGGGCTCCAAGTAATCACATTCAGCTGGCGCTAAGCGCGGGAAAAAGTGCGGGCAAATCGTAATACTGGTTGCGCTTACACTTCTGATTGGTGGTGTGAGTTTTTTTTAGCCAATCACTGAGCGTTATAATAGAAAAACAAAGCAAACACTAAGTTGCCTCTACACTCAAATGAAAATTGCTTGAAAACCCAAGTCACAGCTGGAATGGAATCTTCACTGTGGGAATTTAATGAATTAGCGTTTTCAAAGCTGAGAGCTAAGGCTTCAGTAGCATTTTGACTTTCGACACAACTTAGAAGTGACCGATAAATCGGGCAGAGTTTGTGGAAAAGCAATATTGCTAGTAAACTCGTTTTTCCCCCATTTTTTTTTAATATTAAGCTTTGCAGTAACGACGAAAACAGTATAATTGAGAACGATTTTTTAAATTTATATTTTCATCGTCTAAACAGTGTTATCAATGATAAATTTTACAGTTTGGACGCTAAATTTTACTTTGCAAGTCCTTCAAACTCTGGAAAGTTTGTTACGTATCTTCCCATCCTGTATCAATTTTTCCCTCAAATTCGTTTAACTAGTTGTAAGTTCTCATAGTTGTTTGTCTTTTAAGTTTACTTAATCATTTTTTAGACGAAAAGTCACGATGAACTCTGTAGAGGCTTAAAATCCGTTAATTCTGAACTGAAACTTGCTTATCGTCGTTAGTTCAAATTTTCATTCCATCTGTTTCTATCTTTCGTTCTGTAAAGTTATTGTTGCGTTGAAATAAATCTCTGGTTGCTTAATTAATGGAGGCAATGGCGTGAGTCACGTCATTATTTCAAAATGGCGACCATGATGGTCCGCCATCTTGGATTTATGATAAATGTTAAAATAAATGAATAAGTGAAAGAAATCAGAATAGCCTTAAGCTAATCAAAAATAAATAACAACTATGAAATGACCCAAGCAAAAAAAATTCAGTTTAGGATAACCGGAAATTCAGATGAGGCATACTTGACTTGCTGACTAAGAACAATTGTTCCATGATGGGACTTTCTCGCCTGGTAAATACTCTCCAACAGTTTTCAACACTAACTACATGTATTTGCAAACGGTTGTAAGCGTTCATGAGCGAATTTACTCTTGGGGTGTAAATGCACTTTAAAGGAGGAGAGAAAAAAGTTTGCAAATCCTCAAAACATTTCACTCTTCGTGTTGGCCCCTTTATCTTTGGGAACGACATACCGTCTTTTCCTTCTGTTTCTTGAAGGAAAGAACTAAGCAGCGTTTTCGCGTTCTGAGTTAACTTTCATGCCACTCCCGAATTTGTGACACAGCTGCACGAAACAGCTGCACGTGCAAAAACTAGCCAATCAGAGCGCGTGCAGCAGCGATCAGCACGCATGAGCAGCACGGAATCGAGGGCCAATCAGCTTTTCCCTTTATTTCTTAACCGACGTTCCCTGAGATGGACTCTGGGAACGAGAACATGGAGGTCAATAGTAAAGAGAGGACTTGGCTCAATGTTGAAGAGCTTCTGCGGGATTTGGAAAACTTAATCGACGATCGTGAATCTGCGGATGTTTTATTCCTTGTTGGAAAAGAGGAAGCCGCGGTATACGCGCATAGACTGATATTGGTAGCGCGCTGTAAGCACTTTCGAAATCGTCAGATAGAGTTGTGGTCTTCCAAACCTGTTCGCACGCAGTTAACATTGAGGAAACCTGACTTTAGTCCTGATGTTTTCCGTGAGGTACTGATATTTGTCTACACTGGAAAGGTAATTCTATTGAATGTCATTATTGTCCCCGTTGCTTTTGATTAGTGCACCATAATTGATACGTATGTCGTATTGATGGCCTGTTTACAAGGTGTTAGGATGACCCTATGTGGTTTGCAAGCAGTCTCTAGAGACACTAATAACCAATAGTACAAAGTACAAATGCTTGTGAACGAGCAAAGGAGCCAATGAAAAACTATTCTTTTCGTCCACCATGTTGGCGATGTCGCATCGTGTGCAAAAACCACTATGGCTCTTG
This sequence comes from Astreopora myriophthalma, assembly GCA_014634185.1. Lineage (NCBI taxonomy): Eukaryota > Metazoa > Cnidaria > Anthozoa > Scleractinia > Acroporidae > Astreopora > Astreopora myriophthalma. Next base: position 330,528 of record BLFK01000991.1, on the reverse strand, counting down.
CTTATCAAACGATAACCTGGCTTTACGAGATAATTTTCAAATTTATGGTTACCCTACTGCTCAACTAACTATGAATCAACTAGACATACGTGGTTTGCAACCACATTCAACAACCAAGCATCAAAATGGAAACAGTGGCAGGCAAGCATGTATGCCAATGGTTACCACCTGCCCCTACCCCCAAAATGATACGGTGGGAACTCCAATGAGTATGGTGCATTGAACAGTTGGGATGCACCTCTTTAAAACCTCTAATTTCATTGGTTATTCATAGGCTGTACCCCTATTGTTTTAGGGCTCAATTGTTTTTGTTCTTTGTCTAATGTTTTTTCAACCAATCCTGTGAAGTCTTGCAAATGGTGCAGATTGACCCTCATTGAATGATTAATCATTACTAATTTGAGTTAACCTTTCGAGCTATTAACCCTTTCACTCCCAGTAGTGCCACTTACAGATTTTACTCTGTCTAACGCCAGACGATTTTACTCGTCACTGGGGCACCCCTTGGGGCTGAAAGGGTTAACCACCTCTCCGTCTGATCAGAAACTATGTCTCCATTAACCCTTTCACTCCCAGTAGTGCCACTTACAGATTTTACTCTGTCTAACGCCAGACGATTTTACTCGTCACTGGGGCACCCCTTGGGGCTGAAAGGGTTAACCACCTCTCCGTCTGATCAGAAACTATGTCTCCATTAACCCTTTCACTCCCAGTAGTGCCACTTACAGATTTTACTCTGTCTAACGCCAGACGAT
>BLFK01000991.1:283854-318416 GCA_014634185.1 Astreopora myriophthalma | reverse complement strand
TCGAAAAATCGCCCATGTGTGCCCCCCCCCCCCTAGTGCATGTGTGTGACCCAGAGGTCCACAGGATGCTCATGATGCATTTGATATGCACTCTCACACTTTAAACAGTTCTTGTTCTTTGCTTTACAAGACTCAACAATTACCTTTCAAGCCTGCTGAAGTATTGAAATGATTTTTTCCTTCCCATTTCAGTTCCCGTTGAAAGCAAGAAATGGTAAAATTGACTTGTCCACCCGAGATTCAAAGTTAATTTTGTCAGTGAAACAAGATACTACCAAAAAATCAGGTTCTAGTGATGTATCAATTCACTTGAAAGATGCAGTTCCAAATCAACTCCAGTGTTTTGTTGACTCCTTAAACGGTGTTGAAGCTTACCATGCCTCATTTAAAGGTAATAGCCATGTCAATTTGTTTTAGAACGGAAAGTCAGTGTTACAGTCAAGCTATGTCACGCCTAACCAGTATCTTCAAGACTGGAATAAATTAAGCATTCAAGCTCCTTTCTGGAACTTCTGGGATTTGCAAGAAATCTAGAATTTTCTGAAAATCTCTGCTAAAATCTCTTTTTTTTCTCAGTGCGTGAGCGGGTGGAATTCAACAAATCCTGCAATGTGATTGGTTCTGGGAGCAGGCAGAAATTTCTCATCTGGCCCACTCATGGCGGGTGGAATCGTTTGCATGCTTACAGCCCTAAAATGTTGGGGCCTTTCGCATGCCTTTTGTTGTGTTTTAGAAAAAAAATAAAAATGTTATTTGCCAGCCTCGGTCGGTCCATATTGGGAAAAACTGTGCCCTCTGTTTTGAGTACGGTATCCAAGACCTCAGGCACAGTTTTTCCCAACACGGACCTCCCAGCCAGTGAATAATGCTTATTTATCTATGGAATGATACTTATTGGACTAGTTTACACTTCTGAATATGCTGTTTATTTGGGCACAACACTAAAATAATTTCGTGGCTTTCTTTCTGGTGTACCAAGAAAATATGCACAAGAATTCAGTATCCAGAGTGGAAGGTTTTAAAAACTGGCACACAGATTTGAATCCTTGATTCAAATTGCAAAGATACTGATCATGACTTTGTATGAGAGCTTGAATCTGAAGCCATTGAAAAGTGTCTTACTCTTGACTAGACAATCTCATTTGTCAAAGTAGGAGTCCCCTTGGCTGAAACCATTAATTCTATTAGCTAAACACTGACTAGCAGGGAGTCATTTCTTTTTTAAACTGTCCAAATGCGGTTGATTATTAAGGAGCTTACACAAATTTTACATTCTCTTTCTACTGTAAATGTCAGTATGATGATGGTTGGTTCAAATTTTACATAGTTGTGAAAGGATTTGGAATAAAATGATGCAAAGTGATAAGACTACAAACTTATATTTTTAAATGACCCCCTTATAGCCATCAACAGGGTGTTGTGTAAGCCTCCCATTGACCACAGGATGGTAGGACACAACAACTTGAGCGATTGTGATTATTTGGTTTAACATTACTTCTGTTTGGTTGCAGGCAAGCTATCTTCCATGTCATCAAGAGAAAATGACATACAGGACATTGAGGTTTATGAGCTGTTTGTTTGTGTTTTACATAATAATTATGTATATAATTATTATGTAAATTAATTACATGATATAATTATTATATCATAATTTATTTAAGCAGTTTTAAAACCCAAACCAAAGTAACTACAGAGGTAATCATGTTCTGAAGCAAATAATGGAAGTAATTCATGACACAAAGCAAGTAAATGCAGTAGGCACCAAGCACGGAAAAACAAGAGTGACTAAGTCGCAGTTGGTTTTAGTTTTGCATCTGATTGGTTGAATAGTAGAGACCTTAAGATACCCCGAAATCGGTGTACGGGTAACGGGTAGAGCCATTTTTCTTTCTCTTCATTTGCGATGACGTCATTAATCTTACCCGGTAGACGCAGCCATTTTTCCCGGGATAGACAGGAGTTTACCCGTAAATGAATCACAAGTAAAGACATGGAGAATGGAATGAGTTTTTATGAGGTTTACTGAGACGCTACCCGTACCCGCACACCGTTTTCGGGGTGTCTTAAGGTCTGTAGTGTAAGTTTCTTGATTCAATCATGATGAAGCAAAGCAAAACCACAACCAAAGCAATTGCATGATTACTTTTGATAATTCAATAATTAAATGGTGTATTTTTTTTAGAAGTAACACAGGCATAATTATGTAGAATAAAACCTGAGTTTCCTTGAGACCAGTTCTCAACCTATGACTTCCAGTATATATTGGAGGGAGCTTAGCCGAATGGTTAGAGCACCGGACTTGTAATCCGGAGGCCCGGGGTTCAAGTCCTGCTTTGACCTCTTGCTGGAGTTGTTCTAGGGAGGCCCGGGTGCAACTCCTCAGCTTGGCTTTTAAATGGCAAACCAGGCCAGCTCCTGTTAGGTGGGATTCTTTCATTCTTAACTCTGTTATTAAGTTGATTTGTACCATTTGTTTCAGTTGGCCCTGAAAAGCCCCTCAAGGGGAGTGGTCAATTAAGTATTATACTTACTAGATACTCCACCACTGATATTCCAGTATATGTAACAAGTCATTTAATGCACTAAGCTTTAAAATCTGTTGTGGTCTTTAGAACAAGCCATGCAACAGCATCAATTCAAATGTATCATCAACTAGACTTCACAAGTATGAGTCACCACTAAGAAGCAAGCTTGTACCCACTTTGTCACCTCTCAGTCCAAAAAGGTGAGCTTTTCTACTAATGAACCACATCTGCTATCCCAGCCATAGGTGCTGGCTAGTTTTGAGCTTGTGTAAGGAATGAAGGCATTAGCATGAAGAGGCCAACATAATTTATTTTATTCTCTCTCGCCAAAGTTTTTTGAGCAAGTCACCATTCATTTAAATATTATTTTTTGGTAACTTCTGTTGTAATTTGTATGTGTGGTTATTCAAATAAAAAGTGTGTTAAGTGTAGGTGCCCTTTATTGTTCAAAATTTGGCTGCAATTGTGTGAATTACGGTCACGAATATATGGAGTTAAGCATACAGCCCTTCAATGAAGGATGCTTAAATTGAAGATCTGTGGGTAAAATGAAATTTCGTCTTTTTGTGATCATGAATTAGCCTTTTTCTTGTGGATAGCTACGATAATGTTATTGTGATTTTTTTGTAAGACATCATAAAATCAATACTTTTATTATCAGGCTAAATAATTCCCATGCAAAGCAGATGAATCTACCGTCCTCTTACAGTATGCAGAAAATGAAAACACCACTCCATGATCAAACTAGAGCTAGAGGTTGGTAGTACACTGGATTGTTTACACATATTATGTTTAGTAGTGTTCCTTTGTACGTAGATGGGAAAATGGCCTCTGGCATGTTTGCCTGAAGTACAAAGAAGGGCTATTATTCTGTCCGTGAGGAATGAATTTTTTTTCTCAAGCCCCTTTCTGAGTTTGCATACAGTAAAATCCTGCATAAAAGAAACTGTCGATGAAGTACCTCCAGGCTGAAATTGGGCAAATTAAACCCCTTGTAAAATACGGCACTAAATAAAGTCAATCCTAGACATGAAAACTTTCGAAACTGTACTATTCCGTTATCTACTCTACCTTCATGGGAACATTCATTACGAAGACATACAAGTCAATTGAAGGTTGGGGATGGTAAGAAAATTTCATGTTTCCTGACCCCCCTTTGAACATGTTTACGAACATAGCTTAGTAACCAGGGAACTAATTGGAAGAGGAGGTATGCTCATCAGATGTTCTCCCAGATAAGCTGCACCCCCAATTTGGAAATATTATTTTTTGGAAAAATATTGCAGCTTATATGCCAGTGTTCATAGCACCTCCAACTTACATTATCACACTAAAACCTGGAACCCCATGCATTTGGCAGTACTGCATGTATACCAAGCTTCTCCATTTCCAACCCAGTCAGTGTATATACCATGACATTTCTAATGGTGATGCTTCATACATAGATAACCTTAACAACACATCCATATCCAGTAGTAGCAGGTCTGCGTCCTCCTTCTATGGATCACAGAATGTGCGATCACCATTGACTCAGAGGTCAGTGGAAACACATACATGTACAGACACAGTACATCTCAGAATGTACCAGTACCTGTGATTGATGTGATGTTATAAGAATTGATCTATAGGTCTGCCAAACATCATGGTGAATTCTGGATGAGTATTTTATGTTGTCTGTTGGTTTTGGTTGTAGTACAAGTTTATTATCATTATCATTATTATTATCATTATTATTATTATTATTATTATTATTATTACTATTATTATTATTGTTATTGTTATTATTATCATCATCATCAGCTTCTTCTTTTACTATTACAATGGTGAAGGCTAAGCTATCCCGCAAATAGAAAGCGCTAATCTAGGCAGGTAGTGTTATTATCTAAATATATACAAAGAAGTCTCAAATAGTAAATTATTGAATTACATATTGATTAAAAGCAGAAATAAATAACCCAAAAGTAAAGAGATAAACAAAGATGAATTAATTGATATGGATAGTCACACCTGATTCCTAGGATCATACAAGAAAAAAAATATAGCACCCATTACTGATTGAGAATCCTGCTCGGTTAGGAAAAAGAGGATATTTGCACTCAACTACAACTACTGACTCAGTTAGGGCTGAGTACCCCTGCACGACAACATGCAGTTGTTTGCCTCGATCTGTAATCGGGCAACTGTGTGAACAAACACAAGCAAATGACAACATTTAACATTCAATCTGGGTGTGCTATATACAGATCTTTGGGGTTTCATTTTGTTTATCTTGTAACACTTTGCTGCAGACATGGCTGAGGCACATTTTGTTACCACCACTTGACGTGAAAAAATTCTTACTCCTGATATATTTTTTCCTGTGCACAGGTCAAGCGGTTTGGGAAGATCCAAAGGTCCATTGTTAATGCCCCCACCTCGGTCACGATTAGCAAGTCAAATTTCATTCAGATCCCGAGACAAGAAACTGTTTGAAAAGGAAGTCACTTTAACAGGGTAAAGAATAAACAACCACATAACAGCTTCACACTAAATGGAGGGTGGTTGCTTGGGATGTCCAGGGGTTTCTATTGGAGGCCAGCCAACCAGCCAACTGAATGCAAGCAGCACAGGGTGGCGGCATGGATCTCCAGTGTTTGCTGCAATGTGACTTTAAGACCCACATGAGCATGCTCTGACATGTACTGCAGGACAAGCACTGGTGACTGCTACCACTCTTTGTAGTTGAACAAACCGTACCCCGCTAGCCTGCCAATCTTTGTTGTTAACTTAGTTAAAGTGCATTTAACCTGATTTAAAAGTGAATTGCTTTCTTCCATTACAAGAGGTATCAATCATAAGGTATCCAGAGTATAATGATTAAATGTGTATTGCTGTTTTTCTGCTCGCAGTTTTTCCAATTTGGGGAACACCTGCTACATGAATGCAATATTGCAGTCTCTTCTGGGCGTTCCGCCATTTGTCCAAGATCTGTCAAACAAAGCTCTGTTGGATAGAGTCCATCCACAGTGTCTCTACAAGTTAGTTTCAGTTGTTTGTATTCTTGCATAGCCACATCCTGAAGTAGTAATCATACTGGGCTGATGTTGAACTGAACCTTTGCCTTTCAGATGCCTCTATAATGTTATGCTGTGCAAAAGGAAATGTGGAAATGCAGAAATACTGAGAAATAGCTTGAGGAAACTCAAGAGAACTATTTCAGAAGCAGCAACACGCTTCTCTGGATACCACCAACATGTAAGAAATCCTGTAGACACAATAAAAGTAAAATAGTAAATTAACCTCCTGGAGAGCTTTTCATAGACAGTGTAACAAATAGCAAATGAACATAACAAGAACACAGTTAAACCAGGTCAAGCATACCCCCTAGATCCTAATTGACATTTTATTCAAATAAAAGTTAATGACGGAAAGCAAATACTGGTTGGAGTCTGGGGATGACTCTCAGCCTCTATCACGTGATTACCTCATTAGGTTTCTTCTCTCCCTTTGCCATGTGACTCTTAACTGCCAGACCTTTTTAGTGGCTAGTTCCGGTTCTGCGCCGCAGTATTTTTATCGTACCCTCCCTCCCTCCCATTTTGCTTTGTGGCTTTTAACCAATGGTACCTCTACTGCTTGTAACGTACTCAGTTCTAATTAATAAAATATGGGCGGGGAATGACTGCCTGCGGCACCCCTTCAGCCCTGCGCTGAAGCCCCATCAAGGAGGGGGCATATTGTTCTCCGCTGGACTGGGTTAACTTGCCCCCTGGACATTATGCCAGCAACTATGCCTGCCTTGCAGTACAGGCATGAGGCACCCCTTGGCATGGCGCCATGTGTTGAGGCCCCTCATCCGGTGGTTAAGACGGTCAGTGGCTGTATCCGAGCCTTGCCAGTACATTCCCTGCGCCAAATTAATTACGCCCAACTTGTGTTTGTTGTCATTTATATCTCATCCAGTCATTAATAGATCGTTTTCACTGTCACGCAATAAAAATATTAAATCGAAAACCATCCAGTGGAAAAAGCTAAGGAAGTGTGATGTCATAGAAGATAACTAAGTTAGACACTTCTAGTTTTAGGCCTGTGCGTTTCCCAAAACCTCAGCTATTCGTCGAAATGTTTCGCACAAATTTACAGAGCCCAGTATGAAAACGCCATGTTGGTGTACCTCTGTGGTACACCAATATGGCAGCTGGAAAATAGTGTAAACATCTGGAGCTTACATTGGCTATCTATGCGACTGATTATCAGTACTGACCAAGCAAGCATTTACATCAGCACTTTTCCTAATGCTTTAACTTCTAGAAAGGCTCAAAATCATGAGATAAGTATATATTTTTCAACAAACTCAATCTTATCCTTGTGTCACGCACCTCCATAACTCTAAAATTAAAGATGCTCTGGTTTCCAAACGAAGCACGCTATTGAGCTGTAAAATTGTAAACAGATATAAATGTAACATCTCTTATGCCTGATGAGGATAAAAACTTTGGTGACTCTTTAGTTTTGGATTTTAGAAAGTGATAACGTCACGTGAAAACGATCTATAAAAAAGATTATTTGAGATTTGAATGCATTAATCAATTCAGAACATGACCCTTGTAAGCTAGGTGGTGTTAGGTTACAAGTGGTTGTGAACAAGTTAAGTTCTTATAAAAAAGTAAAATAGCACTGATTTGAGACTCTAAATACTGTAAATAAAACTGAAACTCAACATTCATAACATAAATTTAATGCAATGTTCCGAACTGGCGATATTTAATTTATTATAACCGCTCAAGTTGCCAATGGTTGCTTGTAACGCAATCCTGTATTTCTCACAATGGTCATGTTACAAAACTATTTTTGCATTCAAATTTCAAATTTTATTAATAGAATCTTGGGGGTACACTTGACCTGGTTTGATTGTAATAAGCCCAAAACTGGCAGGAGGCATTCCAGTCAGCTATCTACAACTACATGTAAGGACTACCCAATACAATTCCAGCCAATGGCCAGAGCAGGAATCGTATCTGGGACCTCCTTGTATCAAGTCTGGTATCCTAACCAGTCAGCCATTCTTCCTCCACCACTACACAGTTTCTCCCTATTCATTTCACCTTCCTTGCACTCATGGGCACATACATATGTACCTGCATCACATGGGAGTGAAAGAAAAGTGTTGACATCTTGAACAATGAGGATAAATTAGTAGTTTACAGTCCAGATTTGCTTTATTAGGATGCCCATGAATTTCTGTGCCAAGTGTTTGATCAACTTGGGGAAGATGTTATTGCTTGCAACTCTCCTTCATCTACATTTTCTTCTGATGAAGTGGACAGCAAGGTAAGCTAGAGGTCTACGCTAACAGTAGTTTAGCTTTCTAGTTATTCTAGATTTCTATGCCAGTTGTTTTGGACAGAAGAGAATCACAATCCAATAGCTTAAGGTACTTGAGTTTTTTGACTTGCTGGACCTTTCTGTCTCAGGAAAGTGACTTACAGTGTCCTGTTACAAGAACATTTGAAAGTGGAGTTCTTCATACAGTCAGCTGTAAACAGTAAGTGCAGCCATTGTATGAAAATAAGTGAAAACTGTGCTCTTTGAATGTTTAGTGGCAAGAGAGCAAAGTCACCCAAACAGCTGAGCTTAGTCCCAGTTCTTGTGGCATGAAGCATCTGAAAGTAGTGATACTCTCCCTAAATGGAATGCTTGTCTATATTAAGGTTACTGCTGCAGATGTAACAAAAGAGCAAGACCTTGAACTCATGCCTTGCAGAGTGCATTGCGGTAACCCCAGCTGCAACATCATGGAACCCTTAACACCAGTGCCGCTATTAAATTACCTATTGATTACCCAGTGTTTCCTCACACCCCTAAGCAAAGAGCCTTCGCTTTACCCTTGTTCATGTTGATAAACCACCACAAAAGGAAGTTAGATGGACTGTTTGTAATGTCTTGATCCATCATGTTTTGTAACTTCAGATGTGGAGAAATCACTCCAAAGGAAGAAATCTACCATGCTTTTTCTCTGGACATTCCCACTCTGTAAGTATTACATACTACTGTCTGTTCAAACTTCTCTGGCTACTTTGCAAAATTCTCTGGCCAAAATTTTGATCACTCCAAGTCAAGTGTTTTTTTTGTTTTTTTTTTCCTCCTTTTGATAAGAGGAAATAAGTTGCTAACTTCTCATAGTCAGTTTCGTTTTTCATCTAAATGTAAAACTCACTTAATACTGCACAAAAATCTCCCTGCTGTGATATATGTGTACTTCAAAAGTGGATGAACCCTAGTAGTAAGTAAAACTGGTGTTTAAATGTTTTTTACCCCTTAGATGCAACCTTTCTGGTAGCTCTCCCTCTTCCTCTGTCAATATGCAAACCTTGATAAAGAAGCACTTTGAGGTAAATCTGTTATACTGTTATGAGTACCTATCCACAGTCTGTTCACTTTTGAGACGCTATTACACAGGGTAACTTATCCTACTACTGATGCCAATGTGGTGGTGATATATGAGTGCCAACGCGGTGACAAAAAACTGTTCTTTTTATAGGACGAAGAACTAGAGTACACATGTGCCAAATGTGACTCCAAGGAAGCTGTTATTTCACACACCTTTATTAGATTGCCAAGGTTAGTTTATATTCATTTTCTCATTCACTGTTCTCCAGGGCCGATTAAAACCTATAGGTTGTCATGGTATTAACCCGGATATTTAACAGGGATTAGTATTTAGTAGTATTTATGTATTTTATTTATATTTATTTATTATTTATTTATATTAATATTTATTTATATTTATATATTTTTATTTTAGTATTTATTTATGTATTTAGTATTAGTATTTAGTATTTAACAGGGATTAGCACTAACCATGCTTCGAACACTCAGCCCAGGTGTTTCTTGTGGAACTTATTGCAGGGTTCATGCTACTCCTTAAACTCCTTGAATATATTTTGCAAATTTAAGGGCGCTTGAAAACTCCTTAAAAATGAGAAATTAAAAAAAAACTCCTTAAAAACTCCTTGAATTTTTTACTTAAATACGCATTGAATGTGAAAAAATATATTGGAAACAATAAAAGAGAAAAAAATATAGAAAGTGATCTGGTTCAAGAGCACGTTGGCAAAAAATGTGCCGCCATTATTGGAAACAAACGCTTAGAGAAGCTTTATTCTTCTTCGTTTCTTCTCCTTGAAAGTCGAATTTAAGTCCTTAAAAAGTCCTTAAATTTAACTCTGAAATTCCTGCACGAACCCTGTTATTGGTACAATTGTATTAAATTATAATGACGCTTCTGTAGTTACCATGTATGCTTATTTCTGTTATTCTCACAACAAAAAGTCTTGTTAATCTGGTAAAGTAGTGACATGTTATGGAGAACTTAAATTCATGTTAATTTTAGTCACGAATGTGGGGTCTTAATGTGTCAAGTGGTTTACGTATCTTTGTTAATATCTGAGCCTTGAATTAAGGCAACTAATACTCAATAAATTATTTTGAATGCAAAGTGACAAGATAAGTGGATTTATTAACAAAAGGAAGTGGGCCTCAAGGACATACACCACATTCATGTATCTTACAAAGAAGTCAAATGTGCAAATTCACCTTTGCTTAAGCTTCCCTGGTACTGCAGCCCACCTCCCTCACACCTTATGTGTGCTTGACATAACCATGAATGAGTTTTTCTTTGACTTAAATTTTTGTTTGTCGTGTGAATTAACTCCTAGAGTTCTTATTCTTCACTTAAAACGATATGGCTATGACAACTTGACCGAGGAACAAGAAAAGAAGCAAGATAAAGTCAACATTGAACGGTTCATTGGCCTCGGTATGTACAGTGTTGGTATTCATCTTGTCTTTGGAATTGCACGGTGCTTTGACTTCAGTTTTATAATAACTTGTTAACTCTTCCCATAACTTGTTCATCATTGTTTGTCACTCAGTTTGATGGATTCTGTAAAACAGCATAGTAACATAATCCCCATTCATCATTCCACATGATAACTTGTAGATACAGCATTTTATTCAAGTTTTACTTTTCAACTTCTAAAACTCGGCACACATCAATGATTTACAATAAGTGGCTGCTGTCAAGTGAGACCTTTCGTCGGTGGTTGCTCAGAGTAAAGTCATTAAGGTTTTATTTTGTTGGGAAGGAGTGTGTCACAATCACAGAGAACATTGCTTCCTCATGGTTCAAATCTGGGTTAGTGGTTTAATGTTGTGTTTTTGTTCTCTCTCTCTCTCTCTCTCTCTCTCTCTCTCTCTCTCTCTCTCTCTCTCTCTCTCTCTTTTCAATCTTTAGAGATGATGTGTTCTTCAAATACCAAAACTCCACTTCCATTCCAGCCCAAATCTACACTCCAGCTGTAAGTATGCTATTCTGAGGAATAAATCCATAAAAAGCCCCAAGTCCACGTTTCATTGTTGATGAAAATATGCCTCATGTCAACAGTGTTCCAGATAAGAGACAGGTGTCAATTCGAGAAACTGGACAAAGCTGGATACTGGATCTGCCAAATCAAGTGACAGAACTTGAGAAAATGTATATATTGACCCTTCCAGATTGCCCATGGGCACCCTGCCTCTAAAATATCTCTGGAATACTGATCAAGGGAACATACATGTATTAGGGGTTCTATGTAGGTCCCACCCTTGATTACCCCTTTCGACCTCGTTCCAGTGGTCTACATCCCTTTGATGCACATGTTAGTGGCAGTCTGACACTCCAGCTCACTCAACCAATAAACAGTTAACCCATTTAGGCTCAGTAAGAAGTGATTTTGCCTACACTACACAATGAGATGCAGGGACAGCAGGGACCTAATACGCCAGTTTATTGTGGGACTGTTGGTCAATGAATGCAACACCACCAGATACAAAAAGTCAAAACCAATTTGGAAAAGAGGGAACGTATATCCCCACCTGCTGTGGTGCCGCTAACTCTGGGGGCCGAGTTACGACAAAAAGTCATATACATATTCCAAACTAAAACTTAGGTGCTTGAACAAGTGCTGACCTAGAGTTAATGACTGGATGCGCAATAAATGACAACAAACACAAGTTGGGCATAATTAGTTTGAAGCAGGGAATGGACTGGCAAGGCTCGGATACAGCCACCGACTGTGAGAAACACCGGATGAGGGGCCTCGACACATGGCGCCATGCCGAGGGGGTGCCTCATGCCTGTGCTGCAAGGCGGGCATAGTTGCTGGCATAATGTCCTGGGGACGAGTTAACCCAGTCCAGCGGAGAACAATATGCCCTCTCCCTGGAGGGGCTTCAGCACAGGGCTGAAGGGGTGCTGCGGGCAGCCATTTGCCACCCATATTTTATTTATTAGAACTGAGTAGGTACCAAGCAGTAGAGGTACCAATGGTTAAAAGCCAGAAAGCAAAACGGGAGGGAGGGAGGGATAAAAATACTGCGGTGAAGAAGAACTAGCCGCTAAAAAGTCTGACAGTTAAGAGTCGCGGGAAAAGGGAGAGAGGAAACCTAATAAGGTAATCATGTGATAGGGAGAAAGTCATCCCCAGACTCCAACCAGAATTTGCTTTCTGTCATTAACTTCTGTTTTATTCTAAAATGTCAATAATTCAAAATCGTAATGACCAGCTTAACGTATCTGGGAAGCATACCCACAATTAAAATAAAATAAATAAAATAAAATTCCTCTCACACGGCCCCAGTCCTCTGGTGCGTGCTGGCAAAGTACTGTTCCGCTTTGCTACATTGTCAGAAATAACATTTTAAACTGCAGTAACATCTGTTTTAGGAGTCCTGTTAAATCAAGACAGAAGTCCCTGAAGCGGCATTTTGTCAGGGAAGAAGACGATGACGATGATTTTCAAACGTCACCTTCAGTTCGCAGGAAACTTGATGATTCATTCAGAAGTACTGGAGCATCGAGGTAGGCAATGCAATAGTTGCAGTTTAAAGCATGTTGTTAAAAGTTATGTCAAGAGTATTGCCCAAAACACATGGACAATAAATTGCAGCACACTTTGTTTTTGCTGTATGTCCAAGGCTGTGTTCTTAACGAAAATATTGATCCCAGAGGCAAACAGCCATGAATTCCATTGTGCCCAGCACATCTTAGCCATATTGTTAAAGTAAAAACTTTAAACTTTTTTAAGGGAAGATTTTTCGAAGATTTCTGTGTGAGTAAAAATTGATCTGAAATATAAACTGCTGAAAAATAAATTCATGATACAATCAAAATTGTTTATACTTTATGTATTTTTTTGCATGAAAAGAATTTTCCTAACTTCCTTTTTTAGATAATATTATGCAAAGGGTCTTAACCACAGGAATTGTGAATCTTGAGAGCAAAGTTCACAACTGGGTTAACTAAAAATTAAAGTACTCTTGGCAAGCAAAAAACATGGCAGTAAAGAAAAATAGGTTATTACACAGTAAATTCAGAAAATAATTATGAGAACAAATGATGAGAATTGGAGATATGTCTCTCTAAATAGTGCAAAATGTGCACATGCTGGTGTTGTAAGTTAAATTGAACTCCAGGTCAAAATTATATTAAACTAGTTTGATTTGTAATTCTTTTGTGCTTCCCTTATGATAATGAATACTAAATAAAGGAAATTTGAATTCAAACTATGTTAAAATAATTATTTTGACCTGAACTCATTTTAACCTGCGACATTGGTATGGCTGGGTGGCAGCAATATAGCATTTGTAAATATCGTTATTTTTAATGTGTTACATTATTGCATTTTTTTGTGCATTTTCTATCAAACTTCACATATTAACTATGTTCAGTGTACTTTCCATATTGAGTTGTTCTGAATTTTATGTGGTAAATTTCAACTTTCAAACAGTGAAGTCTAATAAAGTGTTGCTATACCATAACAAGCATGTGGGGCAAAGTAAGAAAAATAATAATGTGCAAACAAGTTCTGGTTTCAGATCTACACTGAATGAATCTACTCTAGATGACGTGGAACTGATCACTGAAATTCACAAGCCTGATACAGCAAATAAACTCAACCGTGGCACATACAATCCCATTGAAAGTGACTTTGTAGAAAGTGCCATTGATAACAAAGAAAACAGCTTAAATTCACACCTTGTAAGTGAGAGGCTAGCTTGGGAGGCAAGTGAGGAACAGCAAATGGAATGGGCTTTGGTAGAAAGTGCCAAGTCAGCTGAAAAGAAACCCAAAGATGATTTGAGAAGAAAGATTTTTAATGAGAAATTAGAACCACTCGCAGCTCCCTTCTCAAAGGGTTCTTTGCAAAATATGACTGATTCTGAAGGCTTTTTGAAGATTACACAAGAATATGATGGTGATGATGCTTTGAATATTGGTGATAAAGATTGCATGGAAAACGGATTTGATGATGGATTTTCTGACATTGAGAACCCTGTTTGGGCCAGATCAGAAGAAGAACAAGTAAAGTGGGCTTTAGCTGAGAGTGCTAGATTATCAGTAAAAAAGAAATCAAGAGCTGTATCAAAAGAAGATCAGAGAGAGGGTGAAATATATTGGACTGAAAAGTCAGGATTGTCAAAGGCATCTTCTGGTTGTGACAGTGACTTTACTCTCATAAGTGATTTGTCTGATGAGGACTTACTCACTGCTGCATGGGACAGTCGCACAGCTGGTGAACCTAAAGGGTTGAAGGGAGGAGGTCCCATAGCAACAGAAAGGTGCTCTGGTGGTGTTGAAGACAATCCCTTCTTGGTAAATGATGAAAACAAAAGTCCTCCAAATTTCAAAGATTCTGATTTAGACGGGACGTCATCTTTTGTCCTGAGAAACAGACCCATCATCAAACGCAAGAAGAGTCCTATTCAGTGGAAATGCAAGACTTTCAACAGTAAAGTTTTGAACAAGACCCCAGTCCTAAGGAAGTTTGAGGGCAATCTTTTTGAGGATGAACCAAAAGAAAATAAGCCATCTGCAAAGAGCACCCTCCCTAAAGCTGGTACTGAGAGCAGCTGGTTTCCTAGTTCTTTTTCAACATTCTGTGATGATGACATGGAAAAGGCCATCAACATGAGCCTGCAAGACCAGGTAAGATTGACTTGTGAAGTCTCCCTAGTTTTTCCCATGGATGTTTTAATTTGACAGTTAGGAGAAGTGATCAGTACAAATTCTTAAAGTCATTAATAAAATTGTATAAGGATGCATTTGGATACCCAAGGATATGGCCAAAATATCAAAGCTATAAAAATGTAGTTTGTTGTTGGTCCAAAGGATTTTAAAAATGCAGAAGTTCAATTTTCCTCAGATACACATCATAGGACCAGTTTAATTAAAAGGATAAATGCCGTCCTCCTCACCTTTTGGTTGGTGAAATGCCACAAAGCAAGTTTATTCAGTATAAACCCTGCATCATCAATTGAATTTTAGAATAAAATGAATTATCTTGTTTGCTAGTGTTAAAGGTAATTGCTAAACAATATCTTTCTTGGTTTTTTAGTAATATTTATTCAAAAACCAAGTTGCAAGCTGTTCAAATTTGAAGACTGACTTTGTCATATCTGTTTGAGAGTGACACATTATTTCCAAAACTTCAAAGTCAAGTTGCACTGGGGTATCCAAAGGTTGAGACAATCTTGAGACAATAAAATCACCCACCCTATGGCCTTGTGATTTCATATTTTGTTCCTCACTTTTGAGATGCCCTTCGAAACACTGGCTCTCGTTTTGCAAATAGTACTTTTAACTGGGGGCATGGTGAGGTCTGAAGTTTACAGGGTTGAAGAATTGCAGCACCACTCTGTGGTTATTATGTTACAGTCAGCCATTCATTGTGTGCCCTCCTCTGTCCACTGTTCTGTAGTTTCATGCAGTTCTTAGCTCACTTGTTTTCAATAAACCTTAATACAAAGACAAGGTTTATTCCTTCTTGGTACAGTGTGTTTCTCCAAAAGTCCCAAAATAATTATGTGGCTAATAAACTTAGTATGCTTACTGTTGGTCAAAAGATTATCAATAGAAAAGTCACTACAAGCAATTTGTTAGCTTAATATTTTGAAGATCCAAGAATGTGCTTATGCTTTTTAAAACTGTTTTGTGTAGGAATGTTCAAATGTAGAAGATGATGAACTAAAGAAAGCATTGGAGCTAAGTTTACATGGTGAGGAAAAGTGACAATAATTAATTTATTTTATTGACAACTTTGTTAGGTATTCCTTGTTGCATTCGATGTTCATTGATGGATTTTTCCCTTTCTTGTAGACTTTGAAAGGAAATGCCCTGAAGTAGATCAGACTGTTTTGGCACCAGTTACCACTGTTACAGGCACAAATGCAATAGATTCTACTTTTCAGGTATATATTGGCATCATTATGGTCAATTAGGGGCAAAGTTAACTTAAACTATTTGTCTGACTAATCTATACTTTTTCCTTAGTATAAACACATTGTATGCTGACCATTCAGTGTGACTTTCTACATATCTTACACTAATTTTTCTTGGGATGTATGTTTTTTTTTCTATTGTTGGTTTCAATTTTTTATACCATTTTTTTGTTTCATTGTTCCAAAGTATGATAATGTATGTGAGATGGGAAATAAAGGTAAACTGGTTAGAACAGTTTCAACCAGGAAAAATGTAACCTCAAAACATGTACTACATAAATCTTGTTTTCTACTGCTGTCAATCATATTGGAGACAGTTGATAGACCACTGAAAAAAGAAAGTGGCAACGTGCATCAAAGTCTGCCAATCACAATGTGTGATGCAACCTGATGCACTACAGTTTGATGGCAGTGAAAAAAAAAAAACAAAAACACCGACTGAAATTTGAACACTGGATTTTGAAGGTAGCTCTCCAGAGTTTCTTAATTGATGTTTATTTTTTTGCTTAAGGATGAAGGAAGCAAAGTTTCCACGCATTCTTACAGGCTAGTTAGTATTGTCAGTCATCTTGGTTCCAGATCCACATCAGGTTAGTAAGGTCAAAATAGTTCTTCTGACTATATTTTGCTGGATTCTTTCATGTTTGTTAAGATATTATGACAATCTGTGAAACTATAGTAGATGGTAACTGCTTTAAAATTATATACAATTATATCAAATTAATTTATTTGCTTAGACTGTGAAGATTTAATGGTTTTTTGTCGTTGTTGTTTTTGGAACCAGGACATTACATTTCTGATGTTTATGACTGCAAGTCTAAACAGTGGACAAGTTATGATGACTCTACGGCCACAAAGGTTGAGATATCAATAATTATTTGAAAGTCTTAATTTGCAAAGACATCTCTCATGTAATTGGAAGAAAGGATAACCTCCTGCTATTGCCTCATTTAACCATAAAGAGCCAGAGTCTTAACTCCTCCAATTACCTCTTAACCTTGTTTATATCAAACTGCATATTCTCTTTGGTGCTGTCAGTGTATTTGTTATGGTTCTTGTTAGGAGAAGTTATACCCACTCTAAGCAGAACTCCTGTTGCTATCTTGAGCTTGTACAGTTGCTTACCAGTAGCCTGTGATAAATGACTTTTGAATTATTTCAATTTCTGCAGTCAGTTTTTGCTACAGAAAACTAACTGTATGTTTGTTTTCTCTGCTTCAGGTTACAGAGCACAGTGTTCGATACAAACGTCAACAAAGTGGATACATTTTCTTCTATATGTACAAGTAAGCGCTGAAAACAAAGATCCCATTATCCCTGTCTGCAGTTAGCTACCAATACGTAGCCCTATAAGTGTAAAGATCTAAGGAACCATTGGGGTGGGGGGGAGGCTGCTAATTTGGTTTGTTGTACCTATAAATGAGTCTTGCATTGGGGTGTGAAACTTATATGAAAGCATTGTTGAAAGGATACCAGATTTCTCAAACTGTGGAAATTTGACTTTACATATTTAGTGTGTGTTTACAGTGGTTCAAAAGAAGGGAATGTGGAACTAGGTTTGCATAATTTGAGTAATTAAAGGGAATCCCAAGTATATATAGCTCACTTCCATTCTGGTAGCCAAACCGTAAAGTTGTGTTGTTTCCTAAGACAAGACATTCAAGACAAGGCATTCCTCAGACAATGTTTTCTTCCTTCACTCACTGCCAGGGTTAGCTCTAAGCCAGGCTCAGTCCCATTAAAACCTATTGGTTGTCATGGTAGTTAACCTGGTTTAGCAGAAACCCTGCTTTGAACTACGTAGTTCATATGTATGTCAGAATCACCCTCATCCTTTGGGGTTTCAGTGTGGCCTTTCCCATCAACCCCTCCCCTCCCCTGAAGTAATTTGTTTGACATTTTCACTCTCTCTTTTCAAATGCACAGATGCATAGAACCAGAGTCTAAAGCTTTTTAATGCTCCTGTGGGGAACCCTCAAACTTACATGTCTCCATGTCAGCCCCCTCCTCAAGAGCTTTACTTCTTCCCATGCTCTACCTTTTAATATAATCATAGCATCATTTAATTTGTTCATTTTCTTGGCAGGCAGTGTGTGGATGCCATGGAAAATTCACAGAAATAGATATTTGACGTATAAATGCTTCATTCCCGCAATTATTACCATGAAAAATCTCTAAAGCCCTTAGGGTATTATTTAATGTTAAAAGAAATTTAAAAGAATTTGTCTGTGTGACCAAACACAGTTAACTTGCTAGGACAGGGAGCTTTACCTAATTTATTGTTTTGTTTTTTCAGCCTTTGAAAAAAATATACAGTTCCAAATGGAGATTATATGGGTTGCTTAAGAGGGAAATAGGGAGGGTCTAATAGGTTATTTCTGTGTTCATGTCAGCTCTTTTTTCAAATCGAGTCTAAATGCAAACCTTTTTTGATGGCAATCAATTTTACTTTGCATTATGAATAAAAGTGAGATGTGGTACTTAGACTTAATTTGAAAATGAGGCTGAAGTGAATTCGAAATGGCCTTTGACAAAGTCTGGTGTTCCAAAGGGAAAGGGATACTCAGTTGAAAGGGTAGATTAATAGGGATTTTAGGAATGAGTCAACAGATCATTTTACACTTATGTGCTTAGTTACCCGACCAGGCTGGAGGCGACCTTTTGATACAGACCACAATGCTGTTTTCTCTGTCAACTATGTTGTTCCAAAGCTAAGCTAAATAAGGTCACCTCCAGCCTCGCTTCTCTTCACAGGGAAGGTCACAGAGCACACAACTGTAAAATGGCCCATTGTCAGATATTTATTTTGTATTTCAGTCAGTCTGATTTATTCCTTTCTCAGAAAGGGACTCAAATCATATCTGGAAATCTATTCTCAGCGTACAGTATTTTAATTTATCAGAGAAGTTCTCGGCTTAGGTTAAAATGAATTTTATGCGTTAAACTATAGATGACAATGACAATTTTTTTTCTTCGGGGGTTGGGGGGGAGGGGCTGGGAAAAAATGTGGTGCCAAGTGAAACATCTAAATTTAGAATCAACTATTAAAGATGCTGAGGTAAATGGGTCACTGTAAAGAGGTTGGATTATTGGTGCAAATATACTTTGTTGTTAGAGTGTTTTTCAGTTGAGTTTCGTAAGACCAAATCAGTTAGGCCCGGTTCAAACGTCGAACTTTACCAATTACGCTTTGAAGGAAATTCACTCTTAAGCCAACCACAGTCGAAGTAATTCACGACTTGGCTTTACCAGCCAATCAGACCGCAAAGCAAGTAAACGCGGCCGGCACCAAGCGCGGGAAAACGAGAGTGACTAAGCCGCCATTGGTTAAAGTTTTACGTCTGATTGGTTGAATTTCTTATCCAATCATATAGTAAAGCAAAAACAAAGGCGAAGCTATCGCGTAATTACTTTCGAGACTCAATTGAAAACTGCTCTATTACATATGTAAATAATTTGTCTTGTATCTATTCGGAGTTCGTTAAATGCCCTCTTGTCATGTTTAATCCTGAATTATTTTAAGTTAGGTGTGACAAAATCTGTTTTATAGGGTATAATTTTTGCTGCTAGGAACAAATCAGAAAAGGATCTGTAGTATTTGCAGCTTACTTAGTTTCTCACTTACGGTCTTCATTCTTGTTCTGTTTCATCTAAAAGGAAAATTAGCCGTTCATGCAATTGCATTTGCGAATCTTTCAGCACTTTTATGCATTGACGAAATACTTGAGATGTATCTACTTAATAATTGTAATTAAAGATGATTAAAGAACTGAAAACGCCGCAAGGAAAAAGAGAAATATAAATTTACCCAAGTTTAATAAAGCTGGGTATTTAACACCAAATTCATTGTAGACTTTGTAATAAATTAACAAATGGTAAAGAAGTGCTCGTTATTCAAAACGCGTAGTGTCAGATGAGATGTAACCGAATTCCTTCTTATAGGCGATATTCCAGCTCTTAAGGCTGGTTTTCACTTGCGCAAAGGCACAAGCATATCTCTACGACGTCTCCACACGCATGAGGTATACGCAAACGCAGTAACGGCGGAAGAAATACGAGCTACTGTATTTTAGCGCTTATGCTTATCCTTATTTCACGTTGGTTCCCACTTCGACATAAGCATAAGAAGAACGAACTCTGCCGGCTCGTTCTTCTCGTACTTATGCTTATGTCGTGGGTGTTATCTCTTTCTTATACGAGTGTTTGTGCTTATGTTAATGCTTGTGCTTATGCGCTAGTGAAAACCAACTTTTAATGCGTGAGGGGTTGTTCTAGACATTTTTAGTAATGTTTGACCAAGGTCCTCCCATACGACTGTTGCATCGCACTTCCCATGAGACTTTTTCTTTCCTCTGGTAATTCATGCTGTCTCTTAGCGACGTCTTTCTTTTGAGTGAACCCAGCGCGATTTAGAATTACAAGCACGTTGCAACCCAACACGAGCGCTGCGCCCACGATGCTGTAAATGTTAGCGGTGTAGTCCAAGAAAAGCAGCTGCAGAATGAAGGCGAAGGCAATGTCCATTGTTCGTACAAGAGCGACCACGCCTGCTCTCTCTAATTGCAAGGATCTGGTAAGGAGTGCCTGGCCACCTACAAGAATAGTTTTCTTTAGTAAGTCACCATGGCAATGGTATGGTTACTGGCTCTCCCCCAGGCTCTTAAGCACTTGGCAGAGTGGCGGGAAAACATGAGTGCGCGGCGCGATGCAGGAAGGACAAACAATATCATAAGTTACTCACCAAGGCCACAGAAGCCGAGCCCCAGCAGGAACCACTCATGATAACGTCCACATATCACACTCTGGAAAGAGCCTGACACCAGAATAGCCCCTGTAGTGAGGACTACGCTTGAAAGCCCCACATAAAAAACTGGGACCAAAGTATTGACGCCTTTCAGCTTTCTGATGGCGATCAGTGCAATGGATGTCAAAATAGCCCCGCACAGGGCAACCAAACTGGCGGTGACCTGCGGTCGAAATGAAGACAGGAATGTCCAATTTTAATTCAAGATTGTGTCCGATATTAGTCTAATAGGGAAATCGGAACTCCGAGATTCCAGTTTGTATGAATACTACAAGGTCAGGTTCCATCGAGAGAAGCAGACGAAGAAAAGTGAAGGAGAAAAAGCAGAACAATAAGTGTGTTGACCCTGGGTTTATATCCTCCAGAATTCCCAACTGTAAAAGTCGCCCTTTTTGCTACACCGTGCTACCAAATAATAACCGTTCTTTGCCCACAACAGCTTGCACTGGTAAAATGTACTATTCTTGAACAAGAGCCGTTCAACGTGGTAGGCCCTAAATAGCGTTGATCACAGTTAAACTTTAACCCCACAACAGCCACGGTTTCTCCCGACTATCCGATCGTTAATGGTCACTGGTAACTATTTATTCTATGATAAGTAATACTGCTGATAAAAAAATAAGGGAAAACTTCTTTAACCTGCTCCCAATTGCCCTCTAGTGCAGCGCTCTCCATGGGTCGCGAAAAAAGAAAGGTTGGTCTGGCTATCAATACCACGCCAGTAAAACACAATGAAGCCGCCAAGGCATCAAACAGTCCCCACTTTTCAGCCAGTAAGAAATGCGCCATAACGCCAGTAAATATGGGAGAAGAGAAGATGATTACTGTAGCATCTGCTAAGGGCATGTGTTGGAAGGCGTAGAACTGGCAACAAAGCGCCAGAGTTCCAGCTATGCCACGAATGCACAAAAACGGGAGATCTTTCGTGTCGCCTGCGATTGGAACCTCCCCGTAGATTAATGGAGGAAGAACAAATATGACTTGGACCAAACTGCGAAAGAAAACGACTTCTTGCGGAGGGATTTCTTGTAGTAGTTTGACGAGCAAGGATGAAATTGCGAAGAAGATACACGAGGACATTGCGCAAATGACGCCGAAAATTCTCTTCAGCGGTGAAACATTTTCGGGGTGTTCATTATCTTCTGTCTTTGCTTTGTTCTGTTTTTGCCACGGCATTTCATATGGCTGTTTCTTAGACATTGGTACACCAGACTCTCGCAATCCTTTTTACAAGATAAGGAATAAGCTTCAACTAAAAAAAAGCCCCAAAACCGACCAAGAATTTCTCGTCTTACTAAGACCGTATGGAGATTTCACAAGAAGTCATTTTTAATTATTTTCTACTTTATTGTGGAATTAAAGTGGCTCTCGAATTTCTCTGTTGAATCTGAATAAAAGAATTACACGATGCGCTTTTTCAAAAGAACAGTCTTGCCGTTTTTTAATATACACAAAAGCGTCATTACAATGACTCAGGAAACATCTGTTATTTGGGGTGCAAATCTCACATGGCTAATATATAATAATACTCTGACTTCTCTGAGTGCCAGAGGTTATTACTCTCGTTTCTGAGTGCCTCTGGAGCCAGGTCAAGCCTAGTACAATGTCAGAGGTAAAAAAATACAGTCTAGGGGTAAAACAATATATATGTACTACTATATAGTTATTGTACTTTATTTCGTGGCGACCGTTCAACTGAATTCCAAGAATGAATTAAAGAATTTCTTCCCACAAAAAACTGGTGGTAGTCGGTGGGAGAATGAAACAATAAAATGTGATATCATATGCGGAGATGGGAGTCAATTGAGCGATCATAGAGTTATCACGCCTTTCCCAAAAATTGCCAAAAGAAATATTTAACAAGTAGGGTCGCTTTCTAATTATTTTAAATTTGTGGTTGAACAACAGGTCGGAATACAATCCGGAACAGCGGAAATATTTGTCGAGGTACTCCACTTTTCCCTTTCCATACTACCGGCCCAAATTTTCACAAAATTTATATTTCTGGGCCCCGTTGTTCGAAAGTCGATTAATGCTAACCCTACATTAAAAATTAACCGACATTTTAATTTCGCCCTCTGAAAACACCTTCAAAAAGGTAATTTTAGACTCAAGGGGAAGAAAAGTGTGAGTCACAAGTGAAAACCAAAAATTTTCCGGGGAAATTTTTGCTGATTGGTAAATAAACTGGAATCAAAGTTCACTCTAAACTAGGGTTAGTTTAATCCGGCTTTGAACAACTGGACCCTGTTGCTCATGCGCGCAGCGGCGAAAAATGGCGGGAATTTTCCCGCCATTTCCACTGATTAGCCGCCGAAGTGCCAGTCGTAACAAGTCGCTCGCGACTTTGTCATGGTTTTGTTTCGGTTATCGTTTTACTTCAACTCCTTTCTTGTCGTTAAAATGGCTGTGGAAGTCGTGAGTTTTTCCGTCTTGTCAAAGTTTCCTTTGCTGACAACACTGGTGCGTTGAGATGGAAAGTGCTGGGGAGCGAAATTATCTGGATGTTGTTGACTCAAGGCAAATTGTCGAAGGTAAACACTTCCTTTAATCTATCTTACATGAATAAGTAAATGGTACGTCGATAATTTAATCCTGTGGCTTATTTGATGGCTTTTCGCCCGAATGGAGAGAAGTTCTCCATTTTTCATTAGAAATTTACGGAATTTTAGACAGAAAAAGTTGTGGAAATTAGGATGGGAAGCCATTAAATTTAGCACGTGCAGTACGTGGATCATCATTTTGAACTCAGTTTGCATATATATATACACTAGAAAATTAAATGAATGGTCCTCTTTTTCTTACTTCTTATTGTACCTTGAGAACACTGTGGTATTCCATTCACTTCGAACAGAGCAAACTTAATCACGCCACTTGTAGTGGCCAAAAGAAAGTGTTTCGAAATACACAACATGGCCGCCGTTTGACACCAACATGCATCCCCACCCGGTGACGTCATGTCCCTAGCGCTGTTTAAAACAATACAATTTATCCGCATTTCCAATTTTCTCACTATTTACAGTTACATAGTAGACTATACATTTTTTAAAAGTAATAGTTACATGACACGTAAAATTTTATAAATATAAGTAAAGTTATGTAGGGTTCTCGAATTAGACACTAAACAATGTAAGTTTGAAATTTTCATTTAGCTCTCACTCAACAACAAAATACGAGACACCACAATAGATATATAAGAAGGAAGAATTTAAATAATCAAACAATACTAATAATAAATCGTAATAATAATAATAAACAAAAGATGATAATAACAAGAGTCCCATGGTCTTTTTGGGATGACAACGATCTCAAGTTCAACGAACATATCACAAATGTTTACAAGAAAGTTCATTATCAATTCATGCAATGTTATGATGAGCTCAAATTGCAATATCATTTACGAGTGGAAACCAGGGAAGCAAATAAATCTGCTTAATACGCGTCAAACCAGGAAAACAACCAAACAGGGAGCATACGCAAGCCACACACCATGATAATAATGTACGACTGTACCAGTGAAAATTTTGCGTAAACTTATTTTCTTGGATCTGTTCGTTCAGCCATGTTTATATTACCCAACTCTCACCCTGAGCTTGGGCTTCCTGGGATTGTACGAGACTGGATTTTTTTAATTTAAACACATTCACTTAGATGTTTGCCCCAAGAGCTAAATAAGCTCTTAAATCTTAACACTCTTAAATCTACACACTAAAATTACAACAACAAAAAATTAACACGGACAAGGGATAGATAATCACAATAGGTCAAAAGAGAAAGTTTTAAGTTAGTTATAATGACTAGAAAAAGAAAAAAATCAAAGTTTTCATTATTTGCCAAGTCAGAAGAGCCAAACAGAAAAAGTTCAACTTTTTCCTGGTCAGAACTGGATTCAACTTACCCCACATTTCATAGCGTTCGTCAGTGTGTCATTTTTGTGGGACAGGAAATGCATAAATTAGAAACAAACGCATTTTACGCTTTATTTCGACTTAAAGAAACATTCGGAATATAGGCCTCTATTAAGTGTAGATTGGGGAAAACTCAACAAAAAGGCGTGGAGAACGCGCTGTCGATATGCTTCAAGTGTCTTCACTTTAGCCATAATCAAAAAAACTTAAAAGAAATTTGTATTATTCCACGTTCAACATTACCTACTCTTTACGTGGTGCCAATAATTAGTAGTACATATGGTGTTCACTCTTTTCGCTACTCAGCTGCTAGACTCAGTGGAACTCACCTCTTGATTCATATGGAAAGCAGGAGCCTGCGGACAAAGTTAAGATTAAAAATAACGCTTAAATTGACCACTCCCCTTAAAGGGCTTTTGAGTACTAACGGAACAATTGATACAAATGAACTTAACACGGTAAAGAATCCGAAGTGGCGGGAGGCAGACCAGGGCCGTGTTGCTCGAAGCAGGGTTAACGCTAACCCTAGGTTAGCCTGATTGGTTGTCACGGTTTTATCCCGCGTTTAACACCAACTCTACCTCGAACAACTCGGTACAGGTGGCCATTTACAAGCGCAGCTGAGAAGTTGAATCAGGGACTACCTAGAACAATTCCAGCGGGTGGACAGAGCGAGACTTGAACCCGGGACATTCGGATTACAACTCCGTCTCTCTGACCACTAGGCCATGCTGCCTCCACGAGTGAATGCCATCGATTAAATGAAATTTTTCAACGAATTTCGATGGAATGGTTTTGTTCAACGAATGTGCTTGCATTAATCAGTTACGTATAGTATCTGTGTTCGTAATCGAGGATGTATCTTTTTTTCTCGAAGATATATATTAGCTATATATTTTTCTCGAAGATAGATATTAGGTAACATAAATAAAGAAACAAGGATAAATGAAGCATATGTATGCATGTATATAATAATAATAATAACAATAATAATATGCACCTCCGTTATGATAAGTCTTTTCAAAAAATGTCAGTGAGCCATAAAACGTGACATATGAACAAAAATTAAAGTCTCAAAAGCTTAGTATTAAGTGCACTCCGTGAAAAAAAAATCAATGTCATTAAACCAAACCTTGCGGTGAGGTAATGTGGACATGTGATATATAACTACATAATTTTCAACAAACAGTGGCATTTATTACTGATGACACTATCATGACGACTTGTGTGATATATGTAATGGATAGTCATAACCTCTTCGTCTTGAACCCATCAACTTCTTGGGAGGTGACTGTTGCGTTCTCACAACAGTTGTCTTTCGCTACTTTTTTCCTAAGGGTAACCACCTTTATTAGATCGGTAATAGCAAGTTTGAAAACGCACCAACTACACGTATAAAAGCTTCCTGCATTTATTCAATTCCTTGGAGGACCCTCTACATGTGACTATGCCAGTACTATACACGACTACACAGATCTATGCCATCCCTGGGTCTACAACGCCATACGCTTCTACGCGGTACTATTTAACAATTATTCGCAGAATGCGAAGTGAATATTGGTGAATATTTACCGAGACGTAGTCGAGGTAAATATTCATTAATATTCACTGAGCCTGAGACGAATAATTGTTTTAGTATAATTTTCAGCGGTGAATATAAGAAAGTGCAAAACAACGTGCTAAAACACCATAAAAAGGCACGAAAAGTTCTTGCTTAGCTTAGTAGCCGCGCCTCCAAAATGTTATATTCACCGGGTAGCGCGGTGAATATAACACCGAATTCTTATATTCACCGCTGAAAATTATACTAAACATGGATATAGAGTGCGATACTTACTTAGGCCCGGAATTATCCCGAGCCATCCTGACAAAATCTTTCTGAAGAGACTGATCGAACATGGCATCTCTTATTTCTTTAACATTCTCAAATCCAGTGTCAGCCTTGATGGTGTTAGTGTATGTAGTTCTTAGTCTACCTCGATTTAGGTGACCATGTTGCAGTTCCCAAAACAGCACTTTTGAAGCCGATTATTCAATGTGACGCGGAGCGCAATGACCAGCTAGTACTAGTCTTCTCACAGTGCGATACACGGCTATAAACGGTACACAGTGCTATACACTATACTATACAATGCAATATATGACCGTGCAGTACTATACACGATTATTCAGTGCTATACAGATGGCATACAACTATGTATACTATTTCCGACCGAAATTTATTGACTTCTAAAAGCTGACCGCAATATACTAACTAACTACTTTGATCGCGACATCATAGTAAAAATTCACAGCGGTTGACTGACAGCATAAACGTTTTAAAAGATTCACAATAGTAGATTTAGTATTACCTTTGAAGGGGACAAAAGTGAAGCGTTCCGGCAAAAATTTCAGTGAGCTCGGACTAGTGGAGTAGCCAAAACGTGATTACAATACGTGATTGCCTTCTAAGTGTCCTATTTTTGCAGAAACTTGCGATGTGGAATGACGGCTATTACTAAAGACATACCCTTAACACTCTTGGATGTAGCACAAAATCATACAAAATTTACAAAGTTCTTGAATTTACAGAGACCCCATGACTTAGCAACACATATCGGCAAACCATCAAACACAACGTTTTTAGATTTCTCCAGGGTCCACATTCGACTTCCACACTGGAATTTTCAGGAGCGTTTGTCTGTAGATCTCGCACAGAAATCTCTCACTTCATTAGCAAAAAATTCGTTTTGGTTAAAATTGCGAGCCTCCTCTAACTCATTTCAGTCAAATGTCATCCAATCTTTGAACTCTTCTTTGAATAACGAACAGCCCGCTAAGTATGTGAGTGTCATGAGCCTCACTCCTTAATCCGATTGAAATACAGCTAGTGTTCCTCGATTTGTTCCCTGTATAGTGTCATATTCTTACAAAGCTATGAGGCAACTGTCATTAAAAATATCTATATATAAATATAAAAATATAAACAGTTCAGTTACATCTTTTTTGATCTCGTCAGTTTTAAGGAAAAGGCCAAACAGTTTTCGTGCTAAACTGTCCCTGCGCTGCGCAGTCAAGTCCGTTCTCTTCTGTGCGAGAACTGGTACTCATCAGAAGTTGTCCTCGTTCGGTCTCCTCTATGACAATGTGACAGGGCTATTAACGGTTAAACATAGCTTTTCCTACATATATGTATATTTATATATATAAAGCTATGTTTAACCGTTAATAGCCCTGTCACAGGGCTATCAAAAGTATTAGCCGCGGGTGTATAGCCCTATGCAGCCCTGTACAGCGGATACTCCAGTGTAGTTGTATATGGTCCCTTATGGCCCTGTATAGCCATGTATCAGTCATTTCCCCTAGGACATAGACAGGCAGCGTGACCCAGTGGTTAGGGCGCTGGATTTGGCGGTCCCCAGTTCAACTCCACCACACTCCGTACATAGCCAACTGGTTGCCTCTTTCCAGCTAGCTACCTGCCATAGACGGCCCCATAAGCTTGAAGCTTTAAATATCCCTGTGTTTAAATAAAGTTTCTTTACTTTTCTTTTAACTGGAACTGTGTCAAATTGCAGGTGTATATCTATCGCGCAAAAGTACTGACCACTGCATTGCGCCAATTTACAATTCGCAGGAAGCAACAGAATGTTTGTCTTCTGTATCACCATTTCGTTCTTATAACGCCAAATCTCAGAATTTGCGTTTATTTGTTCGCGCAAACTCTCGTGAACACCTAAGATTTCACGTTTCCCCCTAAGAAGCTCCCCCTACGAAAATGAAAGCTCCCCCTAAGAAAATGAATTCCGCAAAAACTTAATCATCTGTGGAAATAAGTGAGGCTTTATTTATACACGGTTATATTTAACGTTCCA
The DNA here is from genome assembly GCA_014634185.1 of Astreopora myriophthalma. Taxonomy (NCBI): domain Eukaryota; kingdom Metazoa; phylum Cnidaria; class Anthozoa; order Scleractinia; family Acroporidae; genus Astreopora; species Astreopora myriophthalma. Next base: position 290,026 of record BLFK01000991.1, on the reverse strand, counting down.
AGCAAGGAGGGTCGTGTATAAAAGTAACGATTCAAATCAAAGGGACAGAAAGGAGGCATCCAGTTGGCTATTTACAAGGCGTGATAGAGCTGAATTCGGGACTACCGAAGAAAAATCCATTTGGTGGTAAGAGAGGGTTTGATCCCGGAACATCCCCGTGCAATTCCAGCGCCCTAACCACTAGGCCACGCCTCCTCCTTATAGGAATAAGATCGAGTTATTTAGCAATTAAAGGTAAATATTCACCAGTACTCACTGAGCTTGAGGCAAATAATTGTTTTCGTATAATTTTCAGCGGTGAAAAGTGCAAAACAACGCGGTAAATTAAAAAACGTCATGCTAGCCCACATATAAGGCACTAATAGAGTAAAGAGCTCTATATAAACACACACAAAGCGTACCACGCTCCATTTGCCTTCATACTCCCTCATATACCGTTATCCTAATTCATTAATCCGCATTTGCCATCACCTACCTTCATCTGTATGCATTTACCCACATTTGGCCTCATTTACCCTCATCTACCTTCATCCGTATTAATTCACCTACGTATGATGCCCTGTTAGGGGTATTAGGGATAAGCGATGACTGACTAAATAATTATAGGGATAAGGGGTAACTGAGATAGTTTTGACCCAGTTTTAGGGATAACAGTCTCAAAAAATTTTAGGGATAGCCGTCTCGGTAATTTTAGGGATAAGGGATAACTGCCCCCGGAATTTTGGGGATAAGGGATGACTAAAGCCCCCCTGTCGGGGCCTGTTCATACACTGTCATCCACCTCCGTTCACCTTCATTTACCTTCATTATCCTTCACCTACCTCCAATAGCCTTCATTTACCTTTATCCACCGTCATCTACGTCCATTAGCCTTCATTTACCTTCATCCGCCGTCATCTACCCCCATTGCCCTTCATTAACTTTTTATACACCGTCATCTAACTCCATTAGCCTTCATTAACCTTCATCCACTTTCATTAGCCTTCAATAGCTTTCATTTACCTTCATCTACCCCCATTTACTTTCATCCAGCGTCTTCAATCTCTATTAGCCTTCATTTACCTTTATCCGCAATTGCTTTGAAATAAAGGGTCAAAGGGTGATAAGACGTAAATAAACTGTAATACGCCATTGCATTTGAACGTTCTCTGTCGCTACGTGGCGTTATGTTCTCAAAGTTTCCCTCGCCCTCGCCAACGAGTAGCAGGCATTGGGAGTAACGCGCGAAGACTAAGTGCGCGCACGGGAGAGGAATACGGTTCTTTCCAAGATTCCCTTGTTCAACTTGCCATGCTCAGTAGCCAGATGATAATTCGGTATGAAATTAAAACCGCAGACACCGTGTCTTCTAGATGGTACGTATTGGATCACAAAGGCATTTGCGCATGCGCATACCAAATACCTAATGAAAAACAGAAGCGGTAGCGGTACCTCTGGACATTTAAGCCTGAGCGACGTACCATGACGAGTCTCCCCGAGATTTCGGCCCGCGGATCGCTTCTACTTGCCACTTTCTGATACCTATCCCCGATAGGCAGTGAGGGAGAGAAATGTCGGCCCCTAGACCATATGTGACAGATCCCTTACGTACTTGCAGCTCAGCTCCTTTCTGCTTTATACTATGATTTGGATCGGTATATATCTGCGACTGTAGTTGTCGTGTCTTCCATGTGGTAAGGATATTTTGACGTATTCATTTGTAGTACACGGACTTGGCGCATGGGCATTTGCTAATAACCGAGTTTCTCCCCACCCCCTCCCCTGTAACCCCATACCCATCCCACCTGCCCTTGTTCCCAGGGTCTTTCGGTCTCGGTATTCAAGATGGCGGCCTTCATGTATGAGACACGAATGGCTCCGAGCCGTTTTGAAGTTAGCGGCTGACCAATTCACATCTGAATCATGCTGTTAGTAACCATTTTCCTTTATCCTGGATTCGTTTACTTCCATTAGCCCTTATTACCTTAATTCACCATCATTTACCCTCATTCATTACAACCGTTAATTACGGGAATGGCTCCGAGCCGTTTGGTAGGTACTTCATATATGATACCCTATAACATACCGATACATATACTTATCTTACTCACTACCATAGTATCATCGCTTTTTCTTTTAAGGGCTTTGAAGTGCTCGAGTGCAAGAGTAAAGTTTCCCGTTAGGGTTAGACGTGTACCTAAATAGGTGAATTCTTGAACTGATTTCAATTGACTCAGTGCCTATGTTGAAGTAGATGTCAATGGGTTTTCTTAGGTGTTTTTGGAATGTCATTATTTTGTTTTCTTTGTTTTCTTTGGATTGATTTTTAGCATCCACATTTTGAAATATGAAGATAGGGCGTTTAACAGTTTTGCAATATCCAAGTTTGGCTCCTGATAAGGTAGACAAATCTGCATACGATAGAGAATTTATTTTCGTTCCATTTGGCAGTAGTCCCAAGTACTTCAAGTAGCCCACGAACCTCAGGTAGTTTAAGTACCTCAGGTAGCCCAAGTACCTCAAGTTGCCCAAGTGCCTCAAATAGCCCAAGGGTCTGCCTAATGTGCGAGCCAGCGAGCCATGCGAGCCAGCGAGCCATGCAAGCCAGGGTGCGAGCCATGCGAGTCACCATTTTAACATGAAAAATAATCAAATAATGGATATTATTAACTAACTGCAGCAAATACCGTCCAAATAATAATATTCAGCCACATTGTACAGCTATTTGCATAGCAGAAAACCTGTTGGCCGTAAAGGTCGCCGCGCGCACTCAAAGCTGTCACGCTCTCCCTCTTTCATCAATACATTTATTTAAATCTCTTGTTAGATGTTTTATGACTCGTGAATAAGTACAATAACGGTACGAGATATCTTATACATACTAATTTTTTTTTGTCTTTTGTTTTTTTTGTTTTTTTGTTTTCATTTTTCATGGCTCGCACGGCTCGCACCCTGGCTCGCATGGCTCGCACCCTGGCTCGCATGACTCGCATGGCTCGTATTGTGACTCGCATGGCTCGCTGGCTCGCACATTAGTAACACTCATAGCCCAAGAACCTCAAGTAGCCCAAGTACCCCAAGTAACTCAAGTAGCTCAAGTAGCTCAAGAACCTCAAGTAGCCCAAGTACCCCAAGTAACTCAAGTAGCTCAAGTAGCTCAAGAACCTCAAGTACCCCAAGTAACTCAAGTAGCTCAAGTAGCTCAAGAACCTCAAGTAGCCCAAGTACCCCAAGTGGCCCAAGTTCCTGAAGTAGCCCAACAAGTAGCTCAAGAACCTCAAGTAGCCCAAGTAGCTCAAGTAGCCCAAGTACCTCAAGAACCTCAAGTAGCCCAAGTACCTCAAGTACCTCAAGTAGCCCAAGTAACTCAAGTAGCCCAAGTACCCCAAGTACCTCAAGTAGCCCATTAGTACCTCAAGTAGCCCAAGTACCTCAAGTAGCCCAAGTAGCTCAAGAACCTCAAGTAGCCCAAGTAGCCCAAGTTTATTAATTTATTTATGTAATAATATTACAGAAATATGCACTGCCCGCAGTTAGCAAAGGCTAGTCAGGGCGAGCAGTGTTAAATACTTTTAAAATAAATAAAAGTTTTACAGAGCAAGAGATTCAAAATTCTAGACAAATTACAAATACATCAATACATTAAGGATATGGCAAGAGAACAGAACAAGCTGGGGTCTTATAGTTTTGCTATTAAATTAGACAAATCAATATAATTGTCGTATTTTGCGAGTCTCTGGAGGAGGAGATCATGAATTTTACTTTTGAAGTTGTATTTTGATAGCCGGTGCACTTCACAAGACAAGCTATTCCAGATTCTAACACCATTTCTTGAAAATGCCCTTTTTTGTATACCTAATCTTGAACGTTCGACAAAATAGTTGCCTCTTGAAGATGATCTTGTCTCATAGGAATGAATATTAGCTTGATAAGTAAATAAGTTAGATATATTAGGAGGTGACAAGTTATTGGATATGTCATGCATCAAGATGGCAACTGATTTAAAGTAAAGCATGTCTGAAGGAAGAAAACGAGAAGAAACAAAAAGCGGGATTGCATGAGATCTGTAGTCACCAAAGTACATTAAGCGAAGGGCTCGTTTTTGAAGGATTAGAATTTTATCTCTATGAATTTTTGCAGCTTGACCCCATGTGACTATACCATACAACAACTAGGGTTGGATAAGTGACCTGTAAATGTGGTTTAGAGTACTAACGGGTACAAGGTGTCTTAGCCTAGAGATAACGCCAATTGATTTGCTTATTTTGGATGCAATATGAGCAATGTGGTGACCCCATGAAAGAGTTTCATCAATAAGCACTCCTAAATATTTAATAAATTCCTTACGTTCTAAAGAAATATAACTGTTAGTATGACGGTCAAACATAATTTCTCAAATTTATTTGGTGATTCAGTTTTTTCTGTCTAGGCCGAAAAATAACAAAGATTTTTTTATATTCAGTGAAAACTTGTTAGCGATTAACCAATCATAGATGTTAGAGAGTTCAGCATTGACTGTAGTTTCGATAACAAGTACCCCAAGTAGCTCAAGAACCTCAAGTAGCTCAAGTAGCCCAAGTAGCTCAAGTACCCCAAGTAGCCCAAGTACCTCGAGTAGCCCAAGTACCTCAAGTAGCCCAAGTAGCTCAAGAACCTCAAGTAGCCCAAGTACCCCAAGTAGCTCAAGAACCTCAAGTAGCCCAAGTACCTCAAGTAGCCCAAGTACCTCAAGTAGCCCAAGTACCTCAATTAGCCCAAGTAGCTCAAGAACCTCAAGTAGCCCAAGTACCTCAAGTAGCCCAAGTACCTCAATTAGCCCAAGTACCTCAAGTAGCCCAAGTACCTCAAGTAGCGAAGTACCTCAAGTAGCCCAAGCACCTCAAGTAGCCCAAGTACCTCAAGTAGCCCAAGTACCTCGAGTAGCCCAAGTACCTCAAGTAGCCCAAGTACCTCAAGTAGCCCAAGTACCTCAAGTAGCCCAAGTACCCTTAGTAAAGAGAGTAAGATAAGTATATATATTGGTACATTATAGGGTATCATATATGAAGCCCCTATCAGAGCCTCATGTTTACCCTCATCCACATTCATCCGTATTCATTCACCCACATTTACCCCCATCTACTTTCATCCACATTCATTCACCTGTGCCTCCAAAATGTTATATTTACCGGGTAGCACAGTTTATGTAGATCGTTTTCACATGATGTCATGGTGGCCATATTGGTGTACCTAAACAAAGAAACAGCGGCCATTGTGGTGTTCCAAAACAATCCTCGGGGAATTGAACTCCATTTTCATGCACGTCCTATTGTTTCAGTAAATGAATATGGCCGCTGGTCAAGTGAGTGAAAACGATCTAAAGAATGAATTCATAAATTCCGATGAATAAATTATTCTTTTCTCTTTATGCTAATTATCCTCACTAGCCTCGTTAGCATGTAAAAAATTTTTGCTTTATAATGAGGCTATTTATAAATTCAGTCTATAACACTGAATTCCTATATTCACCGCTGAAAATTATGCTAAACCTTTTCATGAAATTTTCAACCCCAGATATTGCATTTCTAGCACTGTGATTGGTTCACTCAATCTCGGTTATGAGCTCATATACCATATGACCTTGTATGGAAACTGATTGCACCAAGTTATGCCAAGCTGAAAGTGAAACTTTTCGTGGGCAAAATGAATTTAATAATAAAATTTAATAAATTTAATGAAACAATTATTCCATTTGCCTTGCTGGATATATAACACCTCATATTCAATGCACACTGATGGAATAATTGTTTAATACCTCTGTATAGCCCTGTATACCCTTGTACAGCTGTGTATAGCCCTGTATACACCTGTTGAGCCACGTATAGCCTTGTATAGATGTTTATAGCCCTGTATAGCTGTGTACAGCTCTGTACAGACTTAACGGTTAGATAGCACATGTGTTGCAGTCTTAATGGGAGATACATTGCAGCAGTGCCATCGTGTTACATTATAATTCTCCATACAAGAAATAACACATAGGGTGATCATCCTGGCACAATGCTCAGACTTAAATGACCAGAGTAACCACTACTGGTTGAAATGTTCTGTCTTCCTCTTTCTAAATATTTCCTCTGCACATGCACAAATACCCTGCTGCTCAAATAGAACAGATTAAGGGGTGCCTTGAAAACAAAGACCCCCTAAGACCCCAAAA
>BLFK01000991.1:246354-281354 GCA_014634185.1 Astreopora myriophthalma | reverse complement strand
TGACATTCGCTAGCTGCCCTGGGGTGGTGAATTTGGCATTCAGTAAGTGCTCAGGGGTGGAGAATCTCACTCTTACTTCCATGAAAATGTCAAATTCCTCTGGGTCAGCCAGCCGCCCTCCCTTCCAACCCTGGGACTTGACATTGATATGTGCATTACTGTGCTACAATGTTTCATTTTTCTTGTGCTTCTTTCACGTGTGCGAATATCACGGGATTGCGATTGTGCTTATCAAGTTTTGACCGATACGTCAAATAAGACAATGAGATTAAATTCAAATGAGATTCATACCTTCGCATCCGCTTTTTCCTCCACTAAAAGAAGAAAATAAAAGCAAAATAAAACCATTAGGTTTATAAGACAAAGCCCTCAAGTGTATCCAGATATCTTATTGCTACAAACATATTTTTTTAACTAAAAAGATGGACACCTTGTCTCTCATACTGACGTCCTCTAGTTCACTGTTATCAGAGGAAAGAGATGGAACAAATAGTCAGCATCGATGGGAAAAACACAAAGAGATAATCCACGATTTTATATCATAGCTTTCTATGCCAACCTGCAAACATGGAGGACGGAAGAGGACCTTCTGATAGCTAGATATCCCGTATGCAACCTGTCAGAAAGCTGGCGTCCAGGCTTTTCTCCGCCATTTTGCTCCACAGGTCGGGTAGTACTTGGTGGCACCACCTCCCGGTGGGGGGGGGGGGGGTACTCCCATATATGGGCTATATAGGTACGTGCCGCGGAATAGGGTATGGTTTTTGAGGTTCTCGGTCCTTAAATAGAGTATCTTTTTTTATCCTTTTGTTTCTGTGTCCCTGGTGTGGTCCCTAGATAGGGTAGCTTAATTGTAATATATAGATTTAGCCAAGCCTAAAAGCGGGGCTCCCGTTTAGTACTTTCATTTCCCTTTAAACTGTTAAAGCATTCTGAAATATTGCGAAGGAATTCACAAACGTTTTTGACTATAGTTTAGTGTCGAGGTCGGTTAACGATTTCGTCTGTTTTCCACAGCACGGAGTCTTTCCGCTTCTCGGCGTTCTTCGTTAACATTTTGTCTGTTTTCTCGAGCCCGGACTCTTTCTGTTCTTCGCTATAATTTCGTCTCCCTTCTCTTTCCCGAGCGCGCCTTCTTTGGCGATCTTCTTCGCTCATTCTTTCCCAGTTAATTCTTGCTCTCTGACGCTGTTTCCCGTTGCTCTTCACCTGAACCCTGTGTTCTGCAAATTATATTTTCTCTAATATTGTTTGTTGACATAGCAATAGAAATTGTTTCGTTTATCCTTTAGTAAAACTTTAACAGTGTAGAGTAATAATATTGTGTCTCAAAAGAACAATGAACTGAAAATTTCTTTTTCAGTCGTCAACGCAATTTCCCGCCAAAAATACGCGGACTACCAGAACTCGAGACTTGAGCCCGCGATCTAGTAAAACAATTACTTGTCAGCGGACAGCTTTCAAATAAATCACGTCAGCTCGATGAGTTCACACATGAGCCCACAATATGGTCATGTGATACTGGTCAGTGGCTATCCCGTTTTGACAGCTGTCAATTGACCATGTGAATGTCTAATATAAAAGATGTGGATTTGCCAAGACACGCCTGAGATACCCCTCCCTTCCTTTTGATAGTCTCCCCTACCCTACCCGTACAATCTGTAGACGCGTACGTACGTACGCTCGGTCAGTCACGTGACAACCAAACGAAAAGAGGTTGACCATATTCCATGAGTATGGGGCTCTGTCCCACGCGCGCGAAGCGCGCGTGGAGCCCCGCTATTATCTAATACTGGATAAACGAACGGGTTTTTTTTTAAACTTGATGTATCCGTTTAAGTATTAACAAAATGATTTTGCAACAGAGGTTTAACATCCAATGTTACAGAGAAGAAATAAAGTTTTCCTTTTCATGCTATTACTAATTTTGTTTTTTCCTTGAATAGGGTGTCATTTTTCGGCTTTGGGCCTTAAAAAGGGTATCAGTTTTCGCTTTCTTACACCCCTATCCAAAATTCGCGGGAGTACCCCCCCCCCCCGGACACCGCCTTAAGATCTACCACGGCAACGTCAGGGAGAACGCTACTAAACGATAGACTTTAATGCAAAACAATGGCTCTGCACAAGTGTTTTGAAGTTTGGTACGTTTCTTTCCCGTTCTCTGCCAATCTACAACGTCAAATGACCAAATCTCATGTTCTAAGGAAAACGCGAGCACACAACGAAGAATTTTGATTTTATTTCTTAGTTTGAGCACTGTTCCTCCCAATTCAGCTTCTAGATAGTTCAGATAGTTTGTGGAAGTTGAACGAACTGGAATGATCCCGAAGAACTTGTGCAAAATGTAAACTAGCAATTTTAAAGGACGTTTTCATGGACGTCGCCGTTGTAGATCTTAAGGTCCCTATTATAGTAGTGGTAGTCGTAGTAGAAGTAGTAGCTATAGTAGCCATAGTAACTGTAGTAGCCGTAGTAACTGTAGTAGCCGTAGTAACTGTAGTAGCTGTGGTAGCTGCAGTGGCAGTGCACATACATACATATACTTTATTTATGCTCGAAATTTACAGAGTAGCCGTGAAGCTAATATCTTCGAGAAAATAAGTTAAAATAAAATTAAACATGCTATATTACAATTTATAAACTATATACAACATTAAGCACGCAGAGGATAGTATAACTTGAATGTGGATCTACTGTGGAAAGGCTTCATATTTGAGGATCTCCTGCTTGAATCGTAGAAAATTTAATGTTCTGTAAGTGTCTGGGAGAGAGTTCCATATTTTGCTAGCTATGTATGAAAAAGAGTGCAGACCGTAAGTTGTTGCTTTTGGGTTGGGAAGGCCCGGAATATGATTACCGCGCAAATTGTAGGTTGAAGACCGTACAGTGAACATATCTTTTAAATAACCTGGATAATTAGTAAAGAACAGACTCTTATATAATGTAATCATGAAGTTTTGCAGGCGTCTAATGAATAGAGATTTTAAGTTAACTCTGCTTAGTAAAATGTCATATGGAGAGCTGTAATCCTGTAGTATAAACCTAATAATCCGCTTATTTAGATTATCTACTTTGTCGGTATTGCGCGCACCACAGAAATGCCAAACAGAAGAACAGTAGTAAAAATGCGGCAAAATAAAGGCTTTGTAAAGCTTCAATAATGTCTCCTTATTAATTAGTTTCAAAAATCTAAGCATCACGTTAAATTGATCATTTATTTTCTTACAGATAGCTGATACGTGATTATCAAAAGAGAACTTATTATCTGCAGTAGTAACTGTAGTAACTGTAGTAACTGTAGCAGCCGTAGTAGCTGTAGTAGGTTTCTAAATATGCCATTAGCTGCTGAAGAAATCTCAGCTGAGTATCGTAAGACCAAGGCCAGTTTGTGAAGCTAACTCTACGTGCGGGAAAATGGTTTTGGTTGTGCTCTTTTAATTGGCTTATAGTGAGCCAGATTTTTCGGCCAATCACTGGGCTGTGTGATGAAAACGCAAAAGTACGCGTCAACCCATTGAAAAGGCTTTGATTGAGCAAATCGACGTTCGCACACAATCATGAACAAGCGAGTTTATTAAATTCTCAACCTCGGATAATGCAGTTCTAGCTTTCTCATTGGTTCACTGGATCTCGTTTATCAGCCATTATACCTGCGTTTGACCTTATATGGAAATGAATGCAGCAAATGCCCCTCAGCATAAAGTTGTTCGCGGGAAGCCAAGTTTCGTCGACAAATGAGAAATTACCAATGAGAAAGCTAGAATTGCATTATCCGAAGGTTGAGAATTTAATAAAACAATTATTCCATTCGCGTTTGTTAGATATAAGACTGGTTATAGCCAACTCCGCGCTACGCGCGTCGTTGGCTATTTACCAGGGAGCTTAAGCAAAGGCGTTTTTGCGCCAGGTATGTCAACCGGAAGTGGACGTTTCGTATTCTTGGGCAGAGGTTTCAACCAGATTTTCTAGCAAATCGTCTCTATAAGAGTAAAGACGCCGAGCAGTACAAATGTGGTAGCGTCAATGCAGTTTGAACGGGAAAACGCTACATTTCCGGTTGACGTCGTTGACTTGAGCTCCCTACCATCTCATATCCAACGCTCGCTCATGGAATAATTGTTAATTATTGATTCCATCCAATTTTTGTCTTCTGTGTTTCCAAAGATAACTGTCACATTGAACTGGATAGTACCCATGAGCAGTCACTTGGAAACATTGTGGCCGTGGAGCGTGTCAATGTTTCAAGGCAACTCAGGTCGGTAGAATTTAATCAATTTTAGCAAAGACGCATGCGCCAATGTTTGGAACTGTCTACTTCCGGTCTACTCTATTGCGTACCATAAAGAGGACACATCGGGTTACGGTTTCAATATATATTGCTCGAAATCCTATATCATGGTAACTGGAACTGAGCTGTGAGTACGAAAGGGATCTGTCACATATGGTCTAGGGGCCGACATTTCTCTCCCTCACTGCCGCGTCGGGGGCAGACAGGCTGTCGTGGACGGGTATCTGAAAGCAGCGGTTGGTATAAGCGATCCGCGGGCCGAAATCTCGGGGAGATTCGTCATGGTACAACGCTCCGGCAACACGTCCAGAGGTACTGCTACTGGTCCAGAGTTTTTGTTTGTTTTATTTTTGGCATACAGTCTGCGCATTCGTGAATGCACAAAAGTACTGTTTCTTTATTACGTACCACTTAGGAGACGCAGCGACTGCATTTAACTCACAGAATGACACTTTCACTGCTTCCCAGAGGCGATGAGGCTTGGGCATTTGCCTTTCTTGTACTTTATTGCTTGTTGTAAATAAAGGCTTGTTTAAGGTGGCTGAAACAGTTCTTCTCGCGGTCAGGGGTGTATTTTAAAGGCCGGCGATAGGTAACTCAAGTAGGGTTATTAAAGTGCATCATAGTAGTATATAAGTAGCATAATAACCATATATAACACAAGTACGCATGCATTGCCATCTATCAACATGTATTGGCATATACTGCCATGTATAGGCATTTATAACCACGTATTCCATGTATAGCCATGTAATGTCGTGTGTCGCCACGTATTGCCGTCATTCCCATGTCTTCCCACGTATTGACATGTGTAGCCGTGTAATACCGTATATTGCCATGTATTACCATGTATTGCCGTGTAATGCCGTGTATTGCCATGTATTACCATGCATAGCCATGTATTGCCATGTATTACCATGTATTGCAATGTACAGCCATACAATGCCGTGTATTGCCATGTACAGTCAATTTAAAGCCATGCTTTACCATCTATTGCCGTGTATCACCACGTGTTGCCATGTACAGTCAATATGGCGGTGACGGCAAAAACTCTCTTCTTTTGCTCGCGATGGTTCGGCGTTTGCTGTAAATTTGCTTCCATTACGTAAAGCATGCGTGCGCAACGAACGCATGGGAATCTGGTCAAATCCTGTGCATGTGCATTGCTTCAAACGTTTGAGACTGATGGCTATTTGTTTTTCCTAATTTCTCGCGAACCAGTCGTTAGATTTTAGAGAAATTTGCAATAAGAATACACCAGACGACAAATGAATTGTCCATAAATAAAAATCTGAAATTTAACAGAAAACATTTTGAGGAAAGTACAAAACACCATTCAGCAAATTATGAAAAGTTCGTCCGTGTTAAAATTCAATCATAACAGCTGTTACTCTTACTATATTTTCTGTTTTTTGAGTAAGCAAGTGCTGCAAAAAACTAGCGAGTGAATTTTGCATAACTGAGAAAAAACCCATCCTTCAGCCCTTGTTTTAATGTAGATGCATTACCCTGGTAACATCCCACATAGAACCCAAACTGTCACAAATACAAACCTTTGTGGTAGCTCTTGTTTGTGACCACGCTTGAGCTTTCATGCAAAAAGAGCCTAAATATTGCGGTAGAGGAGGTGCAAGTAACACTGTGTTCAGCCACGTTAAAAGGAATCTAACCTTCGACCTTTCTTTACTAGTTCCAATGCTTTACCACTGACCTACAGGAGACGCCAGTAAACCAAAAATAACCTAAAAACAACCACCTTATACTACATACTACTACTACTACTACTACTACTACTACTACTACTACTACTACTACTACTACCACCACATACCACATACTACTACTACTATCACATACTACTACTACTACTACCACATACTACTACTACCACATACTACTACTACTACCACATAGTCTCTTGCTACCACATACCACTACAACATACCACTACTTCTACCACTACCACTACTTCTACCACTACCACTACCACTACTACCACTACCACCACCACTACCACCACCACCACCACTACCACTACCACTACCACTACCACTACCACTACCACTACCACTACCATTACCACTACCATTACTTCTAAGAAAATGGTTTGAACCCAGGAGTAACATACCTCGATTGAAAATGATCATCTGGGTGACTGGAGTCCTGAGAAGGACTGTTGTTGTTGACTGACGTTTCGACAACCTGTGCGGAAGCCATCTTCAGAGTCAAGTGATCGATTTTAGTCAGTCGAAAATTCAAAAACCCTGGTGAGCGATTCGATTGGTCAAAAGGTGGAGTAGCCGTTAGTAAACCCGAAATGTGATTGGCTGTGAAGACGTGAGCGGAGATAGTTATGTAAATAGAGTGATAAACATGCATAATGAGCTACTGTTTTCGGTTGAGTAATCGTTTGTAAGGTGCAGGGAGAGGTTGGCAACGATTTAGGGTAGTTCAGCTGTTACACTGAATTAGGAAATTCAGTCAACAACAACAGTCCTTCTCAGGACTCCAGTCACCCAGATGATCACTATTACTTCTACTACTACTATTACTATTACTATTACAGCTACTACGGCTAATACCGCTACTACATTTTAGGGGCTTAATACTCTAAGAAAAATCAGATACTTCGTCCGGATCTCATTTTCCCTTTGGTTTTGTGCACGAAAACAGCAAAATTGCGCAACGATTTCCTTTTACGCAATCTCTCTTAGCGCTTGTACCATATACGTATGCCTTAGGGCCGATTTACACGGTACGACTTTGTTGCATGCGACAAGGTTACGACAGGCCTACGGCACCAACTGTTTCGTGTAAATCACAGCTACAACTCGCTTACGACTGTCGTATACGTCACAAAATATGTCGTAGGATTTTAAAACATGCTTTAAAACTCTACGACAATCGTAAGCAGTCTGTGCTCAATAGCGAGAGTTGTACGCGACTTTTTACGTGACGCGAGCCCTTAAATAGGTGGTGTGCACGTTACGTCATCGCCGCCATGTTGGTTGACGAAAACAATGGATCTCTCGTTAGCTCCTTTTGTTCGTCATACAGCATTTGCACATTTCATTATTGTTATCTGTGTCTCTAGAGATTGGATTGGTTGCACACCACCTATAGCGATACCATAGGACATTTAAGCCTGAGCGTTTTACGATGACGATAACTCCCGCGAACGCAGCTTTCGGATACCTATCCGCAACAGGTACCGAAGGAGCAAAAAGTCGGCCCCTAGACCACATCAGACAGATCCGTAGTCTCGCAACTCACCTCCGTTTCCCTTAGATTAAATTTCTTCAAGTTATTATATATTTGAGAATGTAGTCATGAGAGAGTTCAGCACCGCGTTTACGGCAATAAACGGCAAATGTCAGGCTTAAATTTGCTGTTTACAAAAAGTAAATGAAATTCATTTAATTTGAGCTTATCTCTTGCCTGTTAGCCGCAGCTGTCGAGCAAGTATCAGAAAGAGAGAAATAAGCTAGAGTAAGACGGTTGTCATGGTTTTATGACAAGCAGCAGCCTGCCGTGTGCCATCAGCCGTTGCCCGTAAACGCGATGCTAAATCTGTCTCTCTCTTTTATGCTGCAAACACTCTTCCGGTACACATTGGAGTACAAGAAGTTTGCGTATGCGCATTTGCTTAAAATGATTAAAAAGACAAAAAACAACAACGCAATCCCCTGTTAAACTTTAAAAGCTGTCGTTTAAACTTGCACAGATTCATAGACGCATGACTCGAAGAAAAATGTTTTTTTGTTGTGTTTGTTTGTAACTGCTTCTATGACGCCAAAAATTTAATAAACTTCAGCTTTGTGTCTATCATGATTGTCACTCCCTTTCCACAGAAGCCAGTTTGCTTTAGAGATGTAGGAAGATAAATCGCCGTAAAAAAAATATAGCAATAGCGACATGCGCACTTTGCGGGCGTTCAGGGCAACTACATATGAATTTAGTATTGAATGCTTGTTTTGTTGATTTGTCCCTTGCGAGAGTGATTCCACAGGTTAAAAGGAAGAATGCACTTTTTCTCTCTCGAAAACAAAGTCGAGTTTTAGTGGAGTTCTAAACATTCCAATAATCATCTTTGTGCCGAATTTCAGGTCATTACCACGTTTTGTTTGGAGACAATGGATACAAAGCTGGCGTTTCGAGCCTAAGCTCTTCGTTAGATGAAATCTCAAGCAAGCGGTCTGTGATCCAGAGCGGAGGTTAGTTATTGGTGGAGTCACGGTAATAGGTGGTGTGCAACTAATCTCTAGAGACACAGAATCTATTGTTTTCGTCAAGAGACATGGCGGCGATGACGTAAGGTGCACACAACCTATAAGAATACATGGATCGACGGGATAGTGGATAGGATTGTAAATGGAATAATTTGACAAAAGCCTGGTCTGAAACCATGCACTTGATTCAAATCCAACTACTTGTTAATCAATATACAATTACAATCCATTGAGCGATCCAGTGAGTAACTTCATTCCACACTAGTCATTGCTCTTCCGTGTTCATATATATCTTCATTACGCTTCACCACCCGTAAAACATGTGACACAGATTGCAGCGTATCCTCGTTTTTAAATCCCGGTTAAAGACGTGTCACGATAATGTGCATGTGTGGTGATTTTACCTCTGATCTGGTGGACCTGTAAAAGTAGTTTTCCGGAGGTGAAATCCTTTTCCACTGACCTAGTGAAGCTTGTGAAAGTTATAATAACGACATTGAAAAAAAATTTGGTCATATATATCTTTCGTTTAGATTGATTATTCAGTTTTATAGTTATCGTAAAGCGATATAGAGCACCGTTTTGTTGTATATACCGCTATATAAATAAAGTTGTTATTCTTATTGTTATTAAGAAAGGGGAAACAGCCTGGGTTTCAGTTTGGGGAAGATCAGAACTCAGTAAAACACGTTTTCAGTCAATCGCACTACAGTAACAATAAACACAGTAAAACAGGTTTATTTTTTCATGTTATCTTAGCAACTCTTTTATTTGCAACGCCAATGCCCACTTTAATAAGACATCGTTAATTGATCAGTCTTAATAGAATAAGCTGTGTCCACATATGAACAATAGTAATTAAACCAAACAAATTTGTGAGAATACATCGAGCAATGCCCTCTTTTATATGACACAATTCATTCACCAGTGTAAATAGAACCTTTTTGTCCACATAGGAACAATTGTTATTAAAGCAACCAAACAGAATAACAGAGCTTGAGCGTTGAAAGCAATTATGCTACCACTTTCATTCTGCAGTATTGGCTTACAACTCCCATGCCTGTTTCTTAACCAATCGGAACCAGAACACAAACTACCGTAAATCCTCTAATTAGCCCCTCTCTGTATCACCCCTCTACAATAAGCCCCCCCCTCTTTAAAGCCTACCCCACCCAACCCGCTTTTTGTTTTTTTTCTGTGTTTGTTTGTTTGTTTGTTTTTGTTTGTTTTTTTTCTTGTTTGTTTTTAAGAAAAACAAACACCATCAGTAATCAGTATATGGTGTCTTTTACCTTCTTCCACCCAAACTGGAATTCATACAAATCACTCGTGAAACATCTAGAAATATCATCAAACAGTGTTAAGGAAATCTGGGTATTGTTTATCAATAATGTTCTTGTTATTTTTAAATTACTTGTGGAAGAAATAACAAAGGAAGAGTGTTGGACTACTAGCATTTTGCTGTCAGCATGAAATAAGCTCACATTCTATTAATCCCCCCTTTCTTAAAAGTTCTCCCCTTTGAAAGTGGTTAAAGCATGGGGCATTAACAGGGGATCAACAGTAACTGTGACTTGTTTACACACAGGTGCAGACTGCATTCTGTTGTTTTGAGTTCTAACTGGTTAAAATTTGTCGGTGTTCTGATTGACCAGAGAAATACAATATTCTGGCTTTACAGCATTTATAGAAAAGTGCTCTAATATAGTGCAATTACTAATAATTCATATTTGAACTGACTTTCACCTGCTTGAGGAGACAAGTGAAAAAAAGACCTGTTAACAGACCTTGTATTACTTCCAACATGTCCCTGTCACTACTGCAGCGATCAAATCAAAATCTCAACATCTAGACAATGAAGTTTGGAATTCACCTGCAAATATATGTTAATTTATCTAACATCTGTCCATGATTGGATGCAGTGAAAAAAATATTTTGGAAACCAAGAATAAAATAAATTTGAAATTCCATTAGTATGTTGTCTGCTATGGTATAAAGGCATGATACGTGTACCTTCTTATGCTTGCTATTCCTCACTAGATAAAGCATGCTTACAACCACCTTCCATTACAGAAGTTGAAAAGGCTGAATTAAACTGTGAAAATCTTTCTATGTGACATACTCACAAAAAGTCAATGTTTTTTTTTTGTTGTTGTTTAAACCAAAACTACAAGCTGCCCTTGATTGTCCTGCACTACACGCAAAACAAAGTAAAAATGCAAAATAAGTTTTTAAAGGGCTTTTAACAAACTCAACACTTGATGCACAAGATTTTTTCGATGGCACATGTGCGAGAGGTGTTCACTCAACAAACTGCCTGCATAAGCCACAGGCATCAACATTTTATACTTAACAGAGAAAAGTCACAAGCTAAATCTGTCAAGCGAGGATGCTCTACAAGGCAATTATGCCTTGTCTATCCCAAGAACGATGAATCTCAATCATACCAACGCAATCTAAGCACCTGAATGACCTCCAAAACACAACATGCAAGTTTCTTGGAGAACTTATATTTCAAGCTTTGCATCAACCTTTGCAACAACTGATGGTATTGCAAATAGCAGGGCCACCAACCCAATGTAATATTAATTAAACAAATAAATTGATATGCTCTTGCCCACAACATAATATCTTGAAGATTGGTGGACAACCGAACTTAGGTATTTTCTCCTTCACTAGACACAAGAGAATATTATTACTCCCTCGTCAAAGACCTTGTATGAAAAAATAATTATCAGGCAGAAACCCAATGAATACCACAATATTAATTGACGGGCTCAGAGCAAAAATGTCGTAACTTTTTAGAGAGTATTTTGTCATTTTGCACAAAATTTCATGCAATAAACAGCAATTAAGTTATGGAATGACCAATCCAAGGTTGTGAAGAAAAGAACGTGAAGGGAAAAAATGGTGCCAGCTCAGGTGGGTAAGGGCGGAGTGTCTTTGCATGGAGCTCTTCAATTATTAAATTTGTGGTCCCTGTACATTTTGTTGCTCAAGAAAATATCCCTGACCATCACATGGACATTTTTGTTTTTCTTTTAACAACACCGTAGACACTCCAGCCCCACCCACTGGAAATTCCAACTTAGCTTCATAACTCCCCTTCCCTGCCCTCACCCTTGGATTTTACCTACCACATTATGAGAGTGGGATAAACTTGTGAGCCCCACATTGTGACAACAGTGAATACAATCAACTACAGCATTACATTTTTCAAACCTAGCACAAATATGGCTGTCAGACCCTAGTTGTCTAGAAGAAGCACAAAAAATGGATGGTGCAATTTACTAAATCTAACAGATTAAGTCGAAATTTGACCGCGTCACCCTACTGCATGTAGGTTCAAGAAGACCACAGTCCTATCAAATGAGAGAGATAGGCATTGGGAAAACACAGAAGAAAATAACTCATTTCTGTGCAAGGTCCACATAACTTTGGAAAATTTTCCAATTCCTCAAACATGTTAACTAACTCTAAGATTTTATTGCAGTATAGTACTGCTAGTTTTTCTCATGGAGAGCAAGAGCTCAGTTACTAAATTCTTGATAGCCTGCTAATAGGCTGTTTAATACTGGTAACTACCTAATAGTAGAAGGTGTAAACAACGCAAGCCAAGCCAGCATCATTATTGAGGAACACTGACTTGTGCCAATTTTACCTTTTCAACCCAATAGTGATCAACATGAAATAGTCCCGATAGTAAGGGCAATGATCACCACAGACACAATATCCCATTACCAGTACCATAGGAAGCCTATGGAGAATGATAAGGGGGAACATGTGTATCAATATTAGGGCTTGAAGGTTAAACTTTGCTCTGGCACTCACTGTAACTCCAACATTCTGTTGGAGAGTTATTTACGTGGCTTACAATCTTTTGTCCAAACTATTTTCTAAATTCTGACTATTTTGTCCTTGAAGTGCCCAGTCTCAGGAAGCTGCAGAATCACATCCAAAATTACTCTACCTTTCACATGGTATACGTCATAAATACGTTACTAATACCTTCATGTAAGTGCCCTAAGGCATCACCTACCTATCCTGTCTTCATTAAGTTCTTCAGCATGAGCATGTCCATTTACAGCTGGTACATGAGCATTATCAAAGTCCTCTTTATTTTCTTGCCTCGCAGAGCTTTCTATTTTGCTTTTCTTCTTAGCCATTGATGACTTGGTATGCCGTGAACCCTGTACTGCTTTCTCAACACCGCTCTGAACACCATTCTCTTCTCCTTTTTCAGTGTGACCAACTCCATTTTCAACTCGTTTGGTTCCATTCAAGTCCTTATTAAGTGCGGGCCTGGAACTGGGGCCACCTCTTCTGTCCCTTTGTGCACCCCTTCTTCTCGTGCCCCTATCTTGCCTCTGGGGAAGTGCCTCCTTAATAACACTTTCTCCATTATGGACCTTCTCCTCATTTAACTCAGTGGGGTTCCTTCCTGTAGTTGCCTCCACCCCATTCATGAATGTCACATCCTGTGACTGAGACCTAGCATTGTTTTTCTCTGCATCCTTTGAAACAGAGGTGCTGTCTTTCTTTTCAATATCAGTGCTTGTTTTGGCATCAGGATTTACTTCCTCCAAAGTTTCTTTCTTTTCATTTCCAAGAGGACCCTTGTCAACAGGACTGTCTTGAGAGGGGCCTTTCTCCTGGACACCATTTTCAATCTTCTTGTCTGGTCCTTTAGAGGGCCCTCTGTCATTGAGGCTCTCAGTAGCTCCTCTCTTAGCCACTCTTCTATTCCTGTTGCGAGGCCTCTCATCACCACTATTCCTCTGATCTCTTGCCAAATAACCCTTGTTACCTGATTGTGCAAACTCTTTGTTATTTGACTCTAGTTGACTTGGCAGTGCCTTGTCAGCATCACTTTGGGATTTCTTCCCTTTATCTGGTGTCAACTGCTGTTCTGTTTGTATAGACCTCTGAGAAGACTGCACAGATTCTGCTTTTCGCACTTCTTTCTTTTCATTTGAAGCCTCAGCTCTAGCATTCCTTGAATGACCTTGATTACCTCTCCTAGAGTTCCTATTATATTGATTAATACTCTCTCCTTGTTGAGAGCCCCTTGGCTCAGCTGACTGTATCTGTGAGCGCCTTTTATACTGGGAATTTTGTTGACTTTGTGTGAGAGCTGTTTGAGGTCTCTGAGGCTGTGTTTGCTGATCACTAGGTGCATGCAAGGCTGAGTTTGGCCTGTCCTTTTTGTTATCAGGTTTCGATTGCTTTTGTCCTGGATAATAAGACAGTATAAAAGAAATCAACATGTCATGTCATGCTTATGGTTTTAATATCATGTTGCTACAAATGAAGAGCTTACAGTGTAGGAATAATAATTACTGTGATCATAGCAAGTAACATTTAGCAAATATCACTATACTCTTAATTCCACCCACCTATCACATGCTGTTAACTACAGCCCTGGCACTAGCTGAACATTAAATAAAAAATCTACAATACTTACCCTGTGGGTTTCCAGTTGATGACAAGCCCTGGTGGAAGCAAGTAAAACTATGCTGGAAGAAATTTCTTACTAGTACTATGTTTGTCTCGCAGCTATCATAGACATGTCACGTATATGTTGTAGTTTTTTTTAACTAGGTAGATCTTTTTTTTAACCAGGTAATTTTTCCATTGCTATGGTCTTAATCAATGGTTTGAAAAACGATTTTGCTTATTTTTCTTTCTTTCTTTTTCTTTCTGCCATTTTTGTCTCTTCCTTTATCTCTATCTTGTACCATTATTGTGAACCCCACTCACCATAATGTGAGAAAGAAGAAACGTACTGTAAACCCACTGTGAGCTGAAGCAGCTATTTTCAGGTTAAGAGTCTGCCCTCATATCCAGTAGACCACACAGGATAACTTGCAATTTCCCTCATTTTAGTTGAATCTATCCCTATTTTAGTCCCAGACTCACCTCAGCCAAAACTTAATTTATGCCAAATGAGAACATACATGCTGTGTACTGGTAGTATCCATAACCCTAACTTAAAATCTAACAATTTCAAATCAATGCTAAGGCCGAACCATCAATCCTTGCCACAAAATGATATAAAACTACCTTTAGTCAGAAAAAATACCTGGTTATAAAGACAAAATTACCGAGTTGAGAAAAAATTAACAAGGCAAAATTAAAATGAACTAAAATTAAAAATTACCTGCAACATATAAGTCACATGTATTTATGTGTAGGGAGTCCTATCAGAGAAATGTTTATCTGACAATGCTTTGCACCAAACAAACCATAGTTTTAAAATAATTGAAGGGCTCAGAGCAAAAACATCCCAAGTGACATTTTTAGTGCGGTCATTTTGCAAAATTGCGTCCAGATTTTGTGCAATACTCAGAAATTAAGTTACGGAATTCCCCGTCCTAAGTGATTTGAACAAAATAACGAAGGAAAGCAAAATTTTTTTTCAGGACCTTGGGGAAGGGGGGTGGGGTGGGGGCACAAGAGCAAGAAAGTACGAAAATATGGGTAAATTTTTTTTGCTTCTTTTCCTCGGATTGCCCTTAATTTTTGGCATATAGCATGGGCATGTTCACCCTGTAATTTTAGTGCAGTTGGTTTGGCGGAAATTGGCTGTGATCTTGAGAAATGACCTAAAAATTGCCCAAAAGTCAGTTAGGATGCTTTTGCCCAGAGCCCTTCAATTGTTACAGATGTACAGTAATTCTGAAGTGCGACTATTCAAATGAAAGTAACTTAGCTGTACTCTCCTTTGCTTCTTTTTTATTATGCTGTACAAAAGGGTTCAAAGTTTCAAGTCTGTGGATGAAATTCTAAAGTGTGACCATTTAGCTGATCATGAGAGCCTGTGACTAACACATTCCTGCGGTGCTTTTTCATACCTGTTGCTCCAGAGCAGCCTGAAGCTTAGCATGTAATTCTGCCACCTCTTGAAGTACCTTGTGAGAAGACACAGTGTTCACCGAGTTCTCCTCTCTCGATACTGTGACAGAAGGCACAGCAGTATTTGTAGGAACCGATGGTTTGACTGTGTTGACAGCCTCTGGGGCTTTTTTATTTTGAGTTTTCACTTCTGCCTTCTTGGTGGGTAATGGAGGAGGGTTCAAAGTGACAGGGCTATAGCAGCTTTTGATAGGTGCAACTGAAAATCAAGACAAAAATTCATAAAATTCAAGTGTAACCAAGTGCATTTCCATTCCCCTGAAGTCTCATTTGTCTTTTAAATCCTATTGCATGAGGAGAGGAGGCAAAAAAAGAAAACTGGATTAAATGGTCCATGATGGAAGGAAAGCAATCTAAACGACTAACTACAAGATGGTTCCCTGCATATTCTGGTTTTTCCCTTTCCTCTACACTAACTCTTTAAAACTGCAATTAGATGAGGGTACAGTGAAAGAAAAGCCACTCTTCACTGCTAATTCCTATTTCTTTCCACCTTTTCATTTAAATTCAATTCTCTGTTAAGGAATAAAAAAAGGAAAACAATTTTGTTTGTGACTGGTGACAACCCTACCTCTGCCAAAATGTTTTATCATTGTCAACAGCTGTTCCTTGTCTCCAACAAAACGGGTTGTTCTTGCCAGTTCCTCATCAATTTTCCGCTCAGTAACAAAATTCTACAGGAGACAGTTCAATAATCTTAATGTATTGAAGAAAATTTAATTGATTTAAGCATCCAGTCTTGCTTGTTCAAAATTTGGATAACAGTATCCACTGGATATATGACTATCCAGCAGATAAAAGCTAGCAAATTACTGAGTTATCCATTGAATAGTGATTTATTCTGTGGGCAGTGCTGTCCACCCTTCAAATAACTGGGGCCAGTGTGAGAATTCTAAACCTGCGTTATAAAAACCCCACTTTAAGAAAAACTGGGCAGTACAAATAATATTTATTGTTTGACACTCATTAGTTCTTGAGCACACTAATCTTTGTTTTCTTGTGATGTGCCATTATTGGAAAACTTTGTTACCTAACAACTGATTAGTTTACAATTTAAACATGATTTATTTTTGTATAATTACAGTTTCTTATAAGTAAACTGATTGCTTGAAATAACGTTTTAAAATACCTTGATTTCACTTCTTAGCTGTGTAACTTCAGGTTCAGTCATTCCCCCCACACGTTCTGACTTCAGCTTCAAAGCTGCCGCATTCTCCTGCCTTTGCTCCAGCAACTCAACTGTAAAGGTGTACATGAATCAACAACAAGAAACATGATAAGTACAGCTTTAACACTGTATTTAAGGGCATTTAGCACTGGTGAGTAAGGAGCCCCCCAAACGTATGCTTGACCTAGCATATAAATTCAACAGTAAAGATATTTCTACTTTGTTCATATTTCCTCCAGTGAGTTGATATGCATTGTTCTTGAATCTGTGTAAATTTTAAGCACCACAGATTCCACTCTTCTACTGGAAAATGTGGGCCTACAGTATATTTAAGTAGTTATTGAACTGAATGTAAAGAGCACAAAATACTAACCAGCCTGTTTCCTGAATTCTTCCATTTGAGAAAGTAGCTGTGATTCTCTGTCCTTGAGGCTGACAAGAACAAAATGAGATCAGCATAAATAATCAGTAAAAAAGTAAGGACAGGGCTTGACATGCACTGTTATTGTTTGAGAACACCTAGCTGAAACTTTATTTGCATGAAAATGTTGTAACTTGTTGTAGTCACACGCTTCAATTTAATTTTGTCTTGCATGTACATTTTATACATTTTACATAAAGATCAGAATATCCCCATTTTCAGAATATGAGCAGATGACATTTTCAGTGGTTTCAGCAAATGCACGCATGTATTTTAGACATCCTTCTGAAAATTGCTGGTGCATAATTTGCAAGCTCTATGTGGTAATATGTGGACTTTCACTTTTGCCGGGTCTTTGCTTGCCATAGCAGCAAAATTACCACTCTTCAGAAAATTACTTCATGGCAATCACAATCGATCTCAAGGACAACATCTTGATTTCAACAGGTTTTCAATGGGTTTTCTGAGGTAAGAACAACGATAATATCTGTTTAGTTTTCCAGTAAAGCACACAAGTGTTAGAGGTTTTTGTGATGTTGTTGTTTTTCCTCTGAATTTCATGGAATTACAGTATGGGAAAATGACAAAAATTGTGCTGCTGATCACACATGTTGAGTCAATTTTGCAAAATCAAGCCACAGAGAAATGTCATAAGCCCAACTTATTTTTCCCCATTATTTCATTGTCTTTACAAGGATTCAAATAAATTGATTGGCATGAAATTCTACCTAAAACAAGTTTATTGGAATTCCAATTGTAAGCAAACACCATTTTCCAACATTTAGGTCTGTCAAAATTTTGTGACAAACTTTTCCCATTTTGCAACTAAAATTTTGGCTCCACTCACTAAAACACGACATCCAATTTTTCTTAATTTCAAGCCCTGGATTGTCTTCTGTGGTTTTCCTGGCGTCTTTTTCTTTAGTGGGCGTCTCATTGACTCTCTTTACTTTACCATTTATTTTTGAGAACAGTTATTACGTAGTAATGCAAAGTGAGCCAAGATGGATCTGTTGCAGGTGGAAATTACATATCAGATAAAGTTATTTCATAATGAAAATTACAGGTAGAATCATATTTAAGACAACATTTCGGTGTCCTCATGACACCATCATGAGGTCAAAATATAATATTTAACAGATAACAAGAATATTAATGTTCAAGTTCAAATTCAAAGTCCCTAGAGGGTAGGTTAAGAGTTTTGCTTTTATCGAGTCACTTTGAGTATCTAGACATGGTTTGTGCTCGCGAATAAGGAACATTTTGTATAGAAGACAATCAAATTTGTTTTGCATTCTTAAGAAATGCTCCGGCAAATTTGATTGTCTTCTATACAAAATGTTCCTTATTCGCAAGCACAAACCATGTTTAAGTAATCAAAGTGACTCGATAAAAGCAAAACTCTTCACCTACCCTCCAGGGACTTTGAATTTGAACTTGAACATTAATATTCTTGTTATCTGTTAAATATTATATTTTGACCTGATGATGGTGTCATGAGGACACCGAAACATTGTCTTAAATATAATTCTACCCGTAATTTTCATTATCAAATCGATAACATTATCATGCCTGATAACATTATTTCAAGCTGGTTTAATTTGAAATTTCCTTTAACTACAACAGATCCAAACCAGACATTCTGTCATTTCAGACCAACTTACCATTGTCTTAGTTCCTTAAATGTCTCAGTGATTGCCTTAATAGACTTTTCACATTCCTGAAAACAAATTGTAACCACATTTACCCAAATCACTATCATTCCTTAAATCAGATCCCTCAAACAGCATAATTTATCAGTACACCTTGTTGTTTGAAAAGACTATTATAGGAAACATGTGGACAACAACAACGAAAATGTACATTTTGATATTGGGGCACATGGGGTTAAGGCTCAGAATATTTGATTATTTTCACCTCTTCTAAAAGAAGTTGAAATCTTGGAAGTGAAACACTGGATCGCAGGAGATCTTTAACTGTCTTCTTAAGAGCATCAGGGCCAGTGGACAACATTCTTTCATACTTAGCATGAGTTGGAGAGCTATGACTAGCGCAGTCAGGCAAGGACTTGGCTGCAAGCTCAGGGTCTTGAACAGCATTTGTTGGCTGATCACTGTTAGATGAAGGAAGGGAAACCTCAGAGCTTGATGGTGATGGTGGATGAAGCAAATTCAGCACTGGTTCAGGGCAGTCCAAGGTCATCATAGGTGTTGAGTTTTTAGGGTAATCCTCAGATTTGCCTGTTGAATCTGCAAAAATAATAACGACCAAAAAAAAAAACAAAAAAAAAAAACATTCAATTAGTAAAATGGTGGGTCACATGCATAATTGTATTAAAAGACAATTTAAATTTAATTTCCATTTAACTACAATAAAAAAGTACTGAAAATGGAGTTAAAGATGTGTCTGCTGTAAAATGATTGAGAGTAAAGAAGAACAAAGAGTAATCAGGCTAATAATTATTATTATGGTCTAGTGATCCTTGTATGGCATTTCTCTCTTCTTGTCGTCAAGGGTGAATCATGAGAATCTGCTCGGGATATTACCCTGGATTTTTGGTGTACTGGACCTGATAGGATAATTGTATTATTATTACTATTATTACTACTTGGCAGTACCTTCGAGACCATTCTGATTTAGTTGTGACTCATTCTGATCACTGGTCTGTGATGCATCAGCTTTATCAGAACAAGGTTCATCCCCTTTTGCTTGCCTCTTCTTATGTCTCTTCTTTTTTGTGGAGCTGCCATTCTACAAAGAGAAATGTAGTGCCAGTCAGTCCCTAATTTAAACTTTTTACCAAGCCATCATCAGAGTTTTGCTTTATAATTGAGAGATTGCTTCAGCAAAACTCAGATTTGATGTTGAAGAATCTGGACCAACATCTTTGAAATGCAACCCATTTGCATCCTTGTCATCTGCAACTACTGAAGACAAATGAATTTTGTTTTCAGTAGTTCAAAATCGATGATGAATATAATACAGAATTGCAATAATTTTAATTTTTTCCTGGTTTCTTTCCAGGTGTCTTAGTTGCTTACTTTACTCATACTGTATACTCATACTCAGGGGTTTCAATAACTTTTGAAATAGCCGTCCATGATGGCCATTGCAGGCAGCAGTTTGACAAGTTTATGATAGGATTTTTAGTGAAAATCAAGACAAACTAGCTGGTGGGGAGAGGCAAAGCAGGCGGCGGTAAACCGCCGGTGACCGGCTTCTATTGAAACCCCTGCATACTGTAATGATCAATCCCCCATTAACATGTTCCTCAGGGTTGGAAGTTAGTGCTTGCCCCTTCACCCGCATGGGTGTAAAATCTTTTGATTGAGTATAATTTGTAGATTACTTGCACAAAGGGCAGGTGCAACAATTTGTCACTTTTGAAAAGTAAAGATTTCATTGTTTGGAAGAAAGTTCTTGTAACGACACGATTACTAGAAGATTGCATGACATCAAAAAGAACGTTCTGGATTTGCAATATTTATAGAACATGATTGACTTGAAATGTTCGGGGGAATGACAGAAAACGCAAAAAGTCCTGGGAAAAAAGGGCACTTGCGGATCAATAGTTTTCAAGGTTATAGCAGTATTTTTTTCTTCGGTCGCGCTTTCCTTAGTTCCTTCGCAAGTTGTTAGGTGATCTGTTGTATGTTCGATTCGTAGTTCAAGTTCGGTTTCATTTCTCAGTGATTTAGTGGAAAACGCCGCAAAAAACATTCATAACACATAGCTCTTCCACATACGTAATACATAATGTGACCATCAACTTTCTGGTTACACTTTTGTGCTATGATTGAGATTCTCCAGCAAACCAGTCACCGACTGACAACTAGTAGAAACAAACAAATTCTTTAAGTGGGCAGATCCAGAGACAGCAGGCTGAATAACTTGTGGCGAGAGCGCACTCCCCCACCCCTCACCCCAGGGAAACATTCACGTTAGTTGAGATACTGCTTACAGCATCCTGGAAGCTCTGAAACTAAACTAAACTAAACTAAATTAAAACAGCCTGATGCACTATACCACTTGAATTTTGGTTAGTTACGGAAACTTTTTTGTTTAAAATACAGTCCCCTCCCCCCCTAAATCTGCTCCTGTTAAAGCATTCTAAAATGAAGCTACAAAGCACAACATTGCTCCTTTCAAGACCCTAGACATCTCCCTGCTAAAACAATGTCACGCAAATCCCTGTAATATCAGCATTTTTTTTTTGCTTCCTTTTGACATCCACACAAAAACAAACAGCCAGTTCTTGGCATGAAAAAATCTAAAATAATTTGAACATCAGTTCATGTTTTTTTTTGAATAAGGAAAATTGGTGACAGATAGTAAGGATTACTTGGCCTTATTACATGCAAAATGGAGAAATTCTGCTTGTAAAGG
Organism: Astreopora myriophthalma; assembly: GCA_014634185.1. Taxonomy (NCBI): domain Eukaryota; kingdom Metazoa; phylum Cnidaria; class Anthozoa; order Scleractinia; family Acroporidae; genus Astreopora; species Astreopora myriophthalma. Next base: position 259,947 of record BLFK01000991.1, on the reverse strand, counting down.
GGATACAATTACATTTAGAACAGTAAAAACATTTTTGAAGCCAATTTGTGGATCATTTGGATTTTAAAAATAACCCTGCACAAGACTATGTTCCATAACAATTTTATCAGATACTCAATAACTATTTGATGGAAGAATTTGCAAACTGTCTTGTACCTATTGTAATTAATAATTTATGTATTCAGCTTAGAGCTCTGTTCAATTACACCTGTTGAATGAAAGATATTACACAGATGTTTTAGTATTCTCAGCTGGAATTGAACAAAGCTTGTGACAACTGTTTCATCTGAATATTATGTTGTATATACTTCCTAATTTCCATATCAGAAATATTGCTGATATACATAACCTGCCACTACGCCAAAACAAAACCAATTCCCTGACTCATCCCTAGCCATACACATCAAATACTTGAAACCATGCAAGGTTCTCTAAACACTCCACTAAATGGGATAAATTTATTGTCTTCTGGTCTACTTAGGGGTACTGGCTACTAAGATGTAGTGTATGGACTGTTATGTGTTGTACCCAACTGACACAGACATTTTCACTGCTACAATCAGTCAAAGTGGACTATACAGTACAGTATGTTTTGAACACAGAGAAATAAAACTTGAATTTCACCATGCCCTTCAGACAAAGATCCCTCAAAACTTGGTTGTCTGAGACAATATCCCACTTGTCCAGCTTCAAGGGAAACATGAATAATATTTTTACTGCAAAGGCAAAAAGACTCCAGAAGAGCATACTAAAAAAAATTGCTTGAAATTCCACCACTCAAATTTGTGTTAGTTTCACAACACATGCTTACTAAATCAAATGGTTTATTATCACAGGCTGAAGTCAATCTGAATGAATATTTGATCACTAGAAAATTAAATTTTGTAATGACAGATACATAACCTTGGCCTCTGAGAAATGGCATGTGCCTGCAAACTTGCAAGATGGTAAAAAATAACCCTCCCTGGATTGTCACTGAATATTCTTGACTTCATGCAAAATTTTATGACTTCATAAAACAAGCTCCCCCTTCACATTTTCACTTAATTCAGGTGTGATCCATTTTTCATCCATTTAATGTTATTTCAATGTTGCCCTTGTAGTGCTTGGCTGTTAACCTTGCAATCAAAGGGGTGAGAGGAAGAACCTCCTATGCAACCTTTGAATAGTTTAATTTGTATTGTAATTTTGCAAAATTGTGGCCAAATTTTGCACTATCCTTATAGTGCTTGGGAACTTGTCCCAAGTTGTAACAAGAAAATAACAACAACTGGATGCAAAAGGATGAAAATACAGGGGCATTATTTGTTTGGCTTTGTTTATTCCATGGTACAGCTCAATCCATCATTTTAGTTAAGTACGTTTTAGCAGAACCAAAAAGAGAATCACTTCAAGTTACCCCAAGGTTTTTCAAAATCCATTTACTGGGAATGCAGAATAACCAGACTGTATCTAATTACAAGCAATAGACTTGCAAATCACAATGGTGCACAAATGGATGTACACTTTTTGTAACAGTTAACTACGAAATTATCTCAATGTATATTGTACATCCCATTTTATGAGCTAAAAAGGTAGCCTGAGGCAACATAACGCTCAAATTGACTTCCAATTTGACATACAAAATTACATGTTGTAAAGCATAAAAACCTGTCGAGAATTAGCATATTATTGATCTTAAATTTTATAAGCCGGAAGTTTCTGGATTGCTGTAATTCAAGTATCAACAGCTGGGTACGTGCAAATCTATACCTTTCAGAAATATGAAACTTCGAAATATACATTTCTGTGGGTTGGGTTGATTTGTGACAGGCAATAATATCGTTTACAAGTAGGTAAATCACCAAGGATGTCAAGGTTGTCCCACGGCAGGTCGGTAACCAGAACTTTCTCTTGGCTGAGTTTAAAGGGCAATGTTAACATACATGAATTAGCTAAATGATTTCAGTACACTTGCACATGTAAAATTCAGGTCAACTAACTTCAAGGTTAGAATTAAATTTGTATTATCACGCCGAAACGATGGTAAAAAATCCAAATTAATGGCCGTAAAATTCTCTGTCCAGTGATCCATTTAAATATTTCATATAAACTGTTCGACATCAGTGACGTGACAAACTGCAATTTAAAGGCTTGAAAAAAAAAAAAAAAAACCATTCAACCTATTTAAGCTTAACAAAGTGGAATACACAGTAAAATCAAACCTTTGATTTCTTTCTTTGGGTATTCCACTCTTTTAAAATACTTTCCGCTTCACCTAAAACGGAACGGAAACGAATTTACCATTAATGAATATTTGTTGGAATCTGGCATTCTTCTGTGCGTAGAAACAGGACGAAATTGTGTCCACATTGATAGTGAAATTTTTAACCAACTGGTCATCTCCATGTTCAAAGTAAATCACCTCTAAAAGCAGAAAAATAAACTTAAAAACCAGTTGGCCATCTTTTAAGTCGTTACGACTCACCATTTGTGAAACAAGCAATAGCCGTATCAACGTTGTGGTCGCAGGACTGGAGAACAAGAGTTACCTCATCTTTGCTTCGCAGCGGAAAAGCTTCGCGAATGAATGCGATCTTTGACGAAAACAACAAAAACGAAAATAATTACTGTCAGCATTAGTTTGAGCCAGATCAATTTATAGGGTAACGCTTTAGGCTGACAAACAGTGAAATCAACAACTCACCTCCGACTTAAGATTAGCGGAGGTCCCACGGTCAGCGAAATTCAAGTCTGCAACAACACGACCACTCCTCGAGTCGAAGAAGTCTGTTCGATTTCCTATTGGGGAAGAAAACTGAAAATCAGTTTCGTGTCATATTTCGTGGAAAGAGAAAGCAGTTTCCTGATAGACGGAAGTAGTACTTACCTTGCTTCGTCGCGTTCTTCTTCGCCATATTCGACAACGATATCGGTACCGGTGCGTAGCGGTGCAAAACCCGCTACAGTGACAGACTTCCCGCGCTGATTGGGAAGGCAATTCTCCTTTCCAAAGAGTATAAAGAATATCCTATTCCAATCTCGAGACAGAGAACAAATCCCAACTTCGTTTGTTCAGATCCACGCCTTTAGAATAAAACTGACATGAGCCGAATCTTTCTACATCACTACATTGAGCGTTTCCTTCTCAGAAAGATTTCTTTGACCAAACATTGCGCAAGACTGTTTTCCTCCTTAGATCAAAAGCTTTATTCTTATTAAGTACCTCGTTGTCATGATACCAGAAGAAATTCATAGTGTTTTTGTCCAATCACAGTCGATTTTACGCAACCAGCAGATCTAGAAAGCCTTTTTCAAAACAAACAATTCCGTATACATTCTATACAAGGTCAAAAATACGGGAAAGGTTGATAAATTATTCACATGACTGACTCCTTTGTGTAATAATTAGCCATCGACAACTTCATGCTATTTTAATATACGCGGGCAACAAGAACATTTTTAAGACAATTATACAGTTGTACGGAAATAAAGTTGATATGTGAACTCTCGAATCCAGACAAATCATCTGCTTCGTTTCTGTAAACAGGCATTTTAGGTTATAATTATATTAGTAACATATTGGGCAGGCGAACTGACAAAGAACCAAAACAACAATTCGAAAATTGTTCGCGTGACCACACAGGCGGATTAAACAAGCATGGTGGCATTTAATTTTGACTCGACACGTGTCAAAAACACGCAGTTAATCGCAGACACTCCTTTACAAATCTTCTCTTCTCAATGATCTAGTAAACATGGCTCATACTGATGAGTTAACAATCAATCTATTTGTACTACTTTTGTCAATGTTGCTATAAAAAATCACGAATAAGGCTTTTTGCCGAGATTTATAGGTCACACATAAATCAGAGCTGTTCACCTTCGACTGGTGTTGATTTAATACGTCATTGGATACCAGCGAATGGCACTAAGGTGTTATCCACTTGCTCTTTAGAAGGTTACAGTTAGTGTCTGTAAATTCAGTGTTCTTTTCCCAGCGGTAAGGAATGACTCAACAATTCCAATCTTGCCTGAGCTGCAAGCAGAGTCTCACCCTGTAAAGCAGTCTCACCCAAATGTCATTTTAGCTTAGGATAGCTATGACTCTCTACCATCAAATATGAACACCTGAACAGAACCCTTTCAATGCGAAGGAGCTCCACCTTAAAATAGATCAATAAAATCATCTGGAGCCAGAAGTCACTCTCAGAAGTTAAACTGTTAAAAGATGGGCCTGGGCTGAAATGTCCCATGATACAAATCTTGTCTCTTGGAAACAAGCTACAGCTGTCATGCCTTTTTCACCTGATGAATTGTGTGAGGATGTCTTACCCTTATAAGCTTTCTGGTCATAATTTTTTGGGTGTTACTGCTGATATGCACTGCGTGGAAATATATGAACAAACATTAATGATCTACAAAACAAAATTGTAAGAACACTTCTGTGATTATGAAAGGGATAATAAATTGCAACAAAGGATAGTATTGCACAGCAGCTTTTATTTGAATGCCACAATTCAGGACTTCACCCAAAGACTCAAATATTAGAAGCACCTTCAATGTTCAGAATAGTTTATACATATTCACAGAAAAGTACAGGCATCAGAAACTCTATTTACAGTTATATAGTGAGTAAAAATATTCAAGAATTGCAGCAACAAATATGTGATGATTAGGATGAAGGGCCTTACTTCCTCTGTTTGCCAAAAGCAAAAACACGACAACAAAAACCCCTGCAAACGTACGAATTATCATCATCTTCTGTTGCCAATAACTCCTGACCAAGACATACTGTACCTGAACACCTCTATTTTTTGTACTTATGTTTCATAAGAGCAGAAATCTCTGAACTCCTAAATTAAAGGGAACCTGTACATCAATAATCAAAGTCAAAATTTTAAATGCCTTCACTGGATTTATAAAGCCCCGGTCTACATTCTTTCAATATAAATATCTAAGGTATTTACAAGTAATCACTCTTTTAAAAAGTCTGTAACAATCTTTGGTATAGGTAACACGTCTAATTTGTCCTTATCCTTCACCCATTTCAGTATTTCAGCCTTGCAGAGCTCCTCTAGTGTGCTCACTGAAAAACAAAAATTTTAATAAGTGAGCCAGAAGTGGTCAACACAAAATTTCTCTTTGGATTTTTGTTACTCATCAAATGGTAATGCTAATGGATTTCTATACCGCAAATATCCCATAAAGTTCACGGCGGTTTACTATTTTTTCTCCAGGGTAAAATCGGACGTCAGCCTGTAAAGGCACTTCTGGCAGCCACTATCAGTCCATATTTGATCTCACCCACCCACCCAACCCATGCATGATTATGAAAGGAGGACAGATGAGACTACATTCGCTACGGCCACACTACAACACTGAGATCTACGTCCCCTACTCTTCGCAAACGGTGTGTGGGTTCTTTAACGTCCCTACGAACAAGGGTTGTGAGACAGGACATACGGTTTATCGTCTTTGTCCCAGAAGACTAGACAGTCTAACCATCTACAGATGTCATTGCAAAGGCGGCACTTTCTCCTCAGTAATTTTAAAGACCCTGAGTGATGGTCCGGCCGAGGTTCAAACCCACGACCTCCTGCACGATAGTCCCATGCTCTAACAACTGAGCTAACAGGTTGGCGGTTAGCTCGCTTGGTAGAGCACATCTGGCATTAGACAGAGTGAAATCAAACATACACGTTATGAGAATAAAGTGAATCATCCAGGGCTTTCAATAAGATTTTTAGCAGGTGTATGCCTATGTCATAGTAGGTGACTGTGGAGAGTTACATTTTTCAGGTATTTGTTGACCAACACGGCCAAGTGGCTGGTAACAACTGTCACAGCTCTGACAGTAACCCACTTCTGTTGAAAGCCCTGATCACCAGCCCTGATGAAGGACTTGTTGAAAAATTCTCGTTACCAGTACCATGGAACATCCATGGAGAGCAGTATGGAAAATATACACCTGCATACACCTGTATGCACGGATATAATGAATGCAACACAACAAGAAATCTCTATGCTGATCGACCAATCTGTCGGATGTTAATGAGCTTGTTGGAAAAAATTGTGAGGGATGACTTGACTTGAAAATTAATATTTCTGAAACTACATTAAATCTGCAATTATATCGGGGCAAAAAAAGTTAACTAAACTTTTTGTAAAGGTACATCCCTATACATCATATGAAAACTGAATCAATCGCATTATTATTACTATTATCAGTGGAAGGACCCTCAAAGGCAGCTTGACTTAACCGTTTAATCCCTGAGAGGTCCGACCCCAGTGACGAATAAAATCATTCGGCATAGAAAGAGTAAAATCTAGAGGTGGCACTATTGGAAGATGAAGGGTTAACACAGGTCATCATCAAAATCACCATCAACATTACTACCATTAATCAGGATTGTCACTACTGTCATGGTCATCGTCATCACTCATTGTTATCATCTATACTGTATGTTTCTTGTTACAGTGAAAATAATTGGTGCATTCGTGTTTTTAATGGAATATAGATTTCAATGATCTCCAGCAAACTGCATTATTCGTTTCAAATTTGAAATGTTGAATTGATTATTGCAATCTTTCAACCATGGCTTCATTTGAAATCTTGATTCCTAACTGGACTTGAGGGTATAAAGGTACAATCTCTTCACTCACAGGAATGGAAAGTGCTTTACCTGGTTTGTAAACACCACCAAGCACATTAATTTTCTGGCAGAAATCACTGTCAAACACTTCCAGCTTTGTATTGAGATTTCAAATGATGCTAGTAACAGTTGAAAGATTGCAAGTTTGACATGAAAAATGCATTTCATTTGTGATTATTGCAAGTTATTCTCGATTAAAACCCAGAACACACTAAGCCCGCATCTTCTCAGTAAAGACATATACTCACCTCCAAAATATTTTAGTGACACTTGCTTTGTCCTACCATAAACATCGAATACACCAAATATTTCTTTTTTCACAGGTATTCCCGACATTGCTGTGCCTTGGTTCACTCCATTAACAAAATAATTTAAATTGCCATGACTTGTCACCTGAACTCCTATAAGGTCATCAATTTTTAGTGAATGAATGCTAAAATTGTATTCTTTTTCCAATTCTCCATTGTGGATTCTTGTGCCAGACAACATCCAATAGTCCTTGCCATCTGGAGTAAACAAATCTGTTGCTGCTCGTACAATCCTTGTGTGTGGGCAGTTTGGATTTCTTGTAGTAATTCCAAATCTCTGTAAAATACAGAACACAGCTTAATCATAGGCATGTATTTGAGCTAAGGAATAAAAGGGTGACTATTTCAAGAAACTGTGGAATTGCATCAGTGAGCAGTCTGGTGTCAACTGAGTTGATTAACGTCAAGAGATTCAGTTTTGAATCAGAGCTCATTCTTACCATTCTGATGGCTCGTACCTTGATAACTAAAGGAAAACCTAAAGATAATTTTCATGCTTATCATTCACACCAGAGAATGTATGGGGACCTTCAGCTGAGGGGTTTCTCTGACCACAACCTCACAAGATTGGTGTTTAGCCTAACACCTTGTCCACCCTACATGAATCAGATTATGAAACTGTTTCCTTCTCTTTTCAAACACAGAATGGGTGTGGAGAAGTGACAAGGTCAAAGGTATCAATATCACAACCTCAATGATGCACTCTGAGGAAGCTGTTAAGCACACAGTCAGCATGCTTTTATCAGCCAGAATCCAAGGGTTGAACCCAAGACTTCCTTTACAGTAGTCCAGGAACTTAAGAGGTAAACATGTATATGGACCATGGTTCATGTTGATCAGTTAATGCTCAGTTAAAGGTTGTTCAGTTGTCTCTCGTTAACACAAATCTATAAGGGAATCAGTTGAGTTTATGGGAGATGGAACAATTGACTGAAAATGAGTAACTAAAGCAATCTTTACTTTTTACATGTTGCCATTTCGTGTTCAAAGAGTTTGTTACTGGATAAAGTGAGACAACGTTTTAGATAATTTAAGACGAGTCAAGAATATCATACTGCTCAGTTTGGTCAAAGTATATTCAGTGTTCTGAAGTATGTTTGACTGATTAAACTTATTGAGAAAATAGAGTTGAACTAAGCCGCATCCACACATATCTGGACATTTTTAACATTTGAAAATTGTATTGCAAATTGCATTGGACCATCCACATGAAAACGCCAAAAGAAACACACAGTTATGAACCAGACAACTGTATAGCATAATCGGTTTGGCTTTAGCTATGATAGGGACCTTGTAATAGTCTGCTAAGATAGGGACCTGGTACTAGTTGGCCCACATTTGTTACAATTTGTCTCATTTCACTTTCTTATCATTCTGTATGCATGCAACACGAGTTGATCTGAGTTAAGACTAATTAAACCATTGTCCTTGTGGAATGGATGGAGTACTATTTAAACTGTGTATGATCTCATTGTTTGTACAGCACATTCAATAAAAATAATTGAGATTGAGATAACACTTCCATTGCCACATTAGCCTTGCTACTGGCAATTATTTTAGTTAAAGAATTCAAATAAATAATAAATAAATAAATAAGAATAAGCAATAAAATGGGATAAACTTAGTGGACTAAACGAAGTTTTTTTGAAACACGTTTTATAATCCCTTGTAATAATTATTATTTTTTGCTATAAAATCATTTAAAACGATGAACTTCAATAATAAGGCAAATTATAAATCAGTTATGGATATTACAATTACAACCCGTCAATCAGCATGTGCAAAAATGATCACTTTATTTGGTAAAACTTGGCATGAGCATTTCTGTTCCGTGATGAAACTCATGTAATCAAAGCGTCTGGCACTATCCATAGGCCACAAAATTATAATATAACTGTACGAAATCTGTGTTTATAACTTGGTTGAATTTAATTCACACACTTGCAGAAGATTTCTTTTAACTTTCATTCAACCGTTTCTTACCAATGATCCAGCCCATTTTGATTCTAATTCCTCAATCTTCAGCTGAAAAATCTCACCAATATGAAGAGCTCTATCACTGAAAACCATCCCATGGTCGTAGGTGTCCCCCTCGCGAATGGCCCTTCGATTGTTATTAGACAAAGTTATATAGCGTCCATGCCGTTCATGCAAGCCTATAACCCATTTCTCGTGGACTTCAGGCATCAATATCTTCTTTCCTGCTATCAATGTACCGTAAAAACCATCAAAATCTCTCTTATTTTGGAAGACCACACCAAGTGCACCTCATGAGTCTTGTTTTCGACGCTACTCTAGGCTTGAAGACTGGGGACAAGTTAATGACGTCACAATCCAAGACTTCCCATCTTTTTAAAAATTTTTGTATAGCATTATTTTTTAACCCATCTATTTTGCAATATATGTCAGAGAATTTTTTATGGAAAATCAGAAAGTCTATTGATACAATCAGAAGAACCAGCAAAACTAACAAAAATGTGTTTGCTCTTCTTTCACGGGACAGCGCATGCTCAAAACGGGAACACAAGATGGCGGACGGAGCCGACGAGGTGAGAAAGAAAAAAATTTGGTGGAAGCCCGAAAATCGCGCATTTAGAGTAAATTCAAACGCCTCATCATAAAAATCGCAGGAAGTTTATTGTGTGCTAATATTTTTGAAATTCTTAGGAGGATGAAGTCTTTGAAATAACAGATTTTACCACTTCGTCCGATTGGGAAAGGTAGGCTAAAATAATTATTAAAGTTCAGTTAGAAGCTTATGCCACAGTTTTGTCTACGGTTATTCCAGTAAATTACAGCAATGTAAAGTAAGATGTTACCTCTATTGTTTCTCCAACTACATTCTTAAGGGCCTTTGTAGTTCATTTATTTCGCACGTTTTGGGGAAAATAGCCACCATTTGGCGCGAAAGTATTTGGTAAACAAGACGCCTGGAGGCGTTGACACGGATGCATACCTTTTCCTACAAATTTCCGCAGTTCAGAGCGTTTCAATTAAGTGGTCTTCTAGTCGACTCAGCACTTCAGTATTTTTCACTCAGATAATGAGATGATTGAAAGTGTCGCACACCATTTCAAACTTGGGACAATTGTATACAAACACTCCAATCCGCGCTTGAAACAACGTGTTTGTACAAAACTTTGCCCCAGTTCAAGGTGGCATGGTTAAACGACACCAAAACAAGACCAAAATGTTTATCAGCAAACTGTATGGAGTTCGCGAGATGCAAAATGAATACCTCAATATATTGTCGCGATGTCTTCATCACCAAATGAGAGAGTGAGGCTTTGAGCTTGATATTACAGTGGACACCATTGGCCAAAACATCAGACTAGCCAATCAGAACAAGCGTTGCAATTTGCAACTACGATGAACAAAACGGAGAATCAACGCAAACTTTACCGCAGATGCCCCTGGCATCCGTGTGATAAACCTCTTCAGGCGGCTGGTATGTCGGCTGCCGACTCTATGTTTTGATCTGCTTTCAAGTGCTGCTGGAATTTTTTTCTCTTTCCTACGTGCTAAAGTAGGTTGCTACGTGCTAAAGTAGTTGGACGAGAACGGTTGGTGCATTTTATAGTTAGTAAACACAGTGTATTAATTCTCTATTTAAAAAAAAAAGACTCAGTTTAAGTTTTCGTGGGACTAAACCTGTAAGTGTAGTCGTAACTTTCTTCACCCGTGAAAATGTTGACAGCATATTTTGTCGAGTTTTTTGTACTTTCCATAACAACATTTGTGACCATCTTCTAGGACTCTACAAAATGAGTTTGCTTTTCTTACACGTAACATTATAAGTTGAAACTCTCAAGCTTGCTGGCAAATATCGACAAAGACAGGGATTATTGCATGATAACATTTATCTAGCATGACGTGACGTAAAGTAGCCAATAAAATAGTGTGAGAGCGAATCTCAAGGAAAACTGTTCACTTTGAGGAACAGATCATGTCCAAGGACAAATATCCTGCATTTTTTTTAAGTCAAATGAAGGCCATTGTGTTCATTATCCTTCAAATATTTTTCGCAACAATCGGATCTGCCAGTTTGCCACATGTCAATCACGTCAAAGTTTGTCAATTGGCTTTTAAAATCCACACGTCTTTCAATTCACTTTGTTTGCCCAGGGCTTAACAAGGCTTTGGGGTAGGGTGACGAGGGCAGGAGGTAGGCCAAGGTGGCAAAGGTGGTTAGGGAAAGCACCGCCAAGGGTACTAGTCATGTAAAGAAAGTGTTAATTTACCGGCCCATGGGCATACTCACCTTTTTAAAAGAAACAATGATATTATTATTATTATTATTATTATTATTATTATTATTATTGCATTGCAGGTTTGCAGCAACACTTGAACAACGTCTCATTGAGTGGAAGTTAGATGGAGCAAACAGGAAATCATCGTCAAAAGTAATTGTTTTCTTTTCTTTTTTATTTAATTTCTCATTTCAGAGTTGACATTGTATATTAATTTTATTGTTGTCTTTTTTTTTAATGAAATGACTCATGGAGTGACCGGCAGAATGACTGATTTTATTCAGTTAACAACCGCATTGCTTAGTGGAGGTTGGGTGCCTGGGATATCCAAGGGCTTCCACTTTTGGCAGCCAGTGCCCAGAGTGAATAACGCCCCCATGGCTGGCACAACCCCACAACCCAGCCATGAGTCCCCATGCCAAGGTGAAGGGACCTCTGAGCTATGTGCCAAGCTCGGAGATTGAAAGGGCTCATGGCTGGTTGGGCCAGAGCCCATAACTGCCAAATCCCGGAGGTACCCAATAGTGTAAGACGGCAGTGGTCCTCAACAAAATACCTGTTACCGAAGCAGCCTTTTAGACACATTAAGGATTGAATCCATTGGTGTTCTGATGTACAGATGGTAAGCGTCACTAGTCCATCTGCCCCTAGTTTTGATTAAGTGATCCAGAATACCATGTTGAGAAGCCGTAGTTGCCGCCCCAATGCAAAACCTATGGCCCGACAACTGTCCAGGAATACCTGCTGCTTGTAAAGTTGACTGAAGGAAAGAAGACAGCCGGGAATGAGATAAAGGCTGACCATCCCTGTCAATGAACAAAGGACCCGGTGATGAGCCCTGAAGATGTACACATGCCATGATTGCAGTGATTAGGTAAAAAGAGGCCAAACAGGCCTGCAACAGGAGAGAATCAGGTTCTATCCCCAATACTGTCAGGCAAGTGGAGGGGCCCTCCAGTTTATCTGGGTGTAAAGGAATGCCCCACTCCTTGAACATCTGAACACAAGTATCTAAATTGTGCTGACAACTCAAAGAGGACCCAACGTATGGAAATCATCGAGATAGTGAAGAAGGAAATTCACCTCGTAGTTCTCTTTAAGGATCCATTCAGCTAGATCAGCAACAGATAAGAAGATATATGAAGCTGAGTGTAAAACAAAAGGTAAGGCCATGTCAACAAAATATTTGCCTCTCCACTGCATGCCTAATAGGTGGTGGTGATCAGGATGTACAGGAACAGTGCGGTAGGCACTTTCTACATCATACTTTGCAAGTAATGCACCTCGACTGAATGACGTGATACCATCTACGATGTCATCAACTGTCATATATTGCACTGAGAAGGGGTCCTTTGGAATCCCATCATTCACACTGTGACCCTTGGGACTGGAGAGATCCAGAATCAAGCACCATTTTTCTGGCTGATCTTTCTTTGGGATGATCTTTCTTTTGGCTAATGTGAAGACTGGGTAACAGGGGCATGGAGAATGGACCTGCAACCTGTCCCTTGGCTAGTTCATTCATCAATGACCGATGGTTGGAGAATGGCTGATAGCATATTTTGCAGAGCTGATCTCAAGGACACTGAAGCTGGGTTGAAGCCGATTAAGGAAACCTGTTGCGAAGCCCAGCCAACACATACTCCACAAGATGCTGATCAGGATGTGCAGACACTTCACTGTGAAGTCTGTCCACTCTGATGGGTGAAACTTTGTAAGAAGGGAGCAGCAGCTGCTGCAAGAGGGGACCCAAGTCCGGTCTGTACAAATCAATAACTGTAAACGGAACGCCAGGCATAGCTACCTGCAAATGAGGGGAACAACTTGCAGCACTAAACACAACATCTGGAGAAGAAAGCAACAAAGTTTTATGTACACTGTCTACACAAGAGGCGGCTGCCGGAGCTGTGCCAACCGAGGGTTCAATGCTGGTGGCATTTGATGCCAGACGGAGTGAGAGACCAAGATCACTGAACCTCCTTGCTGGCTCAAAAGGGACAACTAACTTGAGGGTGATAACCATCACAGTGCTCACAAATATGACAGTATTGGCATTGGCCAAATGGCCAGTGACATGCGCCCTTGTTCCAAGAATGGCAGTATTGAACTGACTCTGATAAATGCTCAGGTGGAACAAATTGTGAAGAAGAAGACAGCGGAGAAGTCCGAGGAGGTGAAGACCGAGTTGCTGAAAATTGTATAAATCTTAGTTCATCCTGGACCAGTCAGCCAAGCCGGAAGCCGCAGCATCCTTCCTAAATGTGGCATTGAAGTTCAGCCAGGCAGGTCCAGGAAATTGGCAAGCTGTCTGCAAGATCAATAACTTGTATTGCGTTAGGTCCTGCCAGCGAGTTGGACGTGCACTGCAGAAGATCCACACATAGATAGTAATAGCCTGGA
>BLFK01000991.1:223854-238854 GCA_014634185.1 Astreopora myriophthalma | reverse complement strand
AGAGACAATTGCTTAAATTGTCCAGAAAGTGTGAGGATCATTTCTTCAGTTGACACTGAAGGTCAGTTGGGTCTCTGTGGAATTCTGAATGTGCTCAGAGCCAATTACCATCAAATACTGTAGTCTTTTCTTTGATCAGTTGTTGCCAATTTTTTTTCAGATTTAGAGGATTGCTTGCCTGATGCCATGATGGAGATGTTTGACATGGAATTTGATTTCCCTCCCAGAGCACATTGCCTCAGCCGATGGTGAGTTCAACTCTTATTGCTGGGAACGGTGACAACCGCACCAACCATTTGAATCTGAATGGATAATGACACATGTCTACCTGAGCGGCGGTTGAAATCACTCGCAGGGCTGATACATAACCATCATACTGAGAGAAAACTCAACTTAAATGTTAACACTGCAGTTTAAACTTGGTGGCCCTCATGGTCCTGTTGGAAGGCCACCCTTGCACATGCCTACCACTAATAATAGGAACAGGGCACGCAGCTGGGCCACACAAAGCCCAACAGTAACAGCTCTCTATGCCCTAGTATTGACACACATACTCTCCCTATTTAGTTTTCTCTAAAACTTTGCTATGGTAGCAGCAAGGAGATGCTTTTTTGTTTAAGTTCCTTCTCACTGATGTACCTGTGCATTATATCAAGTACATGAGTACCTTCTAACAAGTTAAGGGCTCAATTATCCTGCTGAATTAATGACCTAGGGCCCCGTTATCTTGAAGTCCCTAAAAATTGGCATTATTATTAAGATTTATGAAAACCTTGACAGTAAGGCTAGAATATAAGGTTGCATGTTCCACAGCTAACCGGGTGAGATTCAGTTAATCAAAATATGTTCAATAAGAAAAGGAGAAGCTACAATCCTGGTCAAAACTGTTGGGACAATTCCCACTTTTCCCCCTCCCCCCATTGCAATGTTGATTTTTGACGATCACCAAAATCAAGATCCGTTCATCGATCGCTGGCATGTTTCAACATTGCCTGGGGGGAAGGGGGGCGCGAAAAAGGCAGCGAAAGAAGAACACACGTTGCTCATAAAGCGATGGAAGCATGTACAGTAAATTCTCGACTTTTCGCCCAAAATTTGACAAGTGTCCCGAAGTCTTTTGACCCGGATTGTAGGCACAAGGTGAAGTGGTCAGAGCGTTGGATTTGCCCGAGGATGTTTCTTGTTCAAATTCCGCTCCAGACCACCAACTTGATTTGTCTTCAGTCGTCATGAATTCAACTCCAACACGCTTTGCAAACAGCCAACTGGTTTCCTTCTGCCAGTTGGGGTTCTTAGTAAGTGTATGTGTTGTTTTCAGATTATTTCAGTGTAGTGCCTGTGAACTATCTTGGTTGCTAAGTGCACTTCCACTATAAACATACCTTTACAGTAAGAAATTCATTCAGGAAAGGCCCCATGCTTAGTTAATACACTCAGATAAATCCTTTTTTTTTCCACTCATGACTGGTCAGCTATGCTTCTCTAACAGTCAATCAATAGGGTTGTCATAGCTGAAGATAGTGGAATTAAATTTAGGTCAGGGGAAATTGCAAACTGTTGGGATAGCAGGAATTGAAGTTGGCAATCAATGAGTTCAAGTTGTCCACATTATTTTTATAGTAAATTACCAAAAAAAATACAACTGAACCTGAGGAAAGACTTCCTGTTCAGGTTAGCGGGGAGTCATGTGAATAGGAGATAACAGGGTTCTACTACTGCAATGGCAAAGTTTGTCTGACATGTCTGATTACTTCTGTGTAGGTATGGCTTGAAGGAATTTTTAGTTATAACTCCTGCTGAGGATGCAGATACCGTGTATAGTGAATCAAAATGCCACCTTCTGTTGAGCTCCATTGGAATTGCAGCAACCAACTCTAAATGGTACCACTGCTAATACTTTGACAGTTGAGCGATGAAAGTTATACTGACTTCAGTCTTGGATTACATGCTTTGGGATAAGGAAAAACTCCTTGTGCTGCATGTACCTTAGCGACCAGTAAGACCAAAACTGAAACCAAAATTGACTTGATTGCGTATGTTTGCACATATGTTTGTATTAGGTAGTTATTGGTTCATTTGATTGTCTGCATCTTCTGTGATTTGCTAATTCCAAGTAATTACTTTGGTCTTGGTCATATGACGACTCTCTCATGTGTACAATTGAAACTCTCAGTAATCTTGTCTTGGCAGGAAAGTGTTTTTTTTTTTACAAAAGCACATGCTTACCAGTAGTCCAATTTGTTGTTTGATAAATTATCCATGTCCACCACAAGTGGGGTCACTAGAAATTCCAAGGGGGCAGGGAATCCCAAAAGCAAACTTTAGTAAGCTGAAACAATATGAAACTAAATGGAATTCCCAAAGCGGTTTAGGGATTCAGATGAAAAGCTGAAAGAAAAATAGACAACAACAACAACAACAACAACAAGGATTGGAAAGGGGAGTACAAACAATGCAATGGATTCCAATGCACCACCGTCTTGCAAGATCGGCTAGGTACATTGTAATTATTATATTTTGCTATTACAGCACTGTTCCCATGTTTGTCCATACCCTTGGACAATGGAGAAGAGTTTACTATGGGTTGTGTATCGGTGGAGGATTCCGTACAACTTTTCAGATTTCTCACCTACATCACATTCCAAGCCATTATGGTCATTTAGCTGGGCTTCTTGAAATCTTCAAAGACAAATTGGTAAGCGTGTACGTTAAAATTAACAAATTTATGTCAGTTTTCTGCACGTCTGTCCTGTTGTTGATGATAAACTGAGTCATAACATTATCAAATTATCAAAGTGAGTGGATCCACAGCAAACTTTCTTCAGGAGCTGTCTTCCATATAATTGTTCAATGAAAATTACATGATCAGCATTCTCAAAATGGGTCAGTTGGTGGCACATTAAGTTCCCTCCCTTCTCCAGACTCTCCAAATTAAAAGCTCAAGAATGCATCAAATTCCATCTCTGAGCATGTAATTTCCAAAAGGTTCCAGGTAAATTTCCAAAAGGTCCCTTAAATAACACCCTAGCCTACTCCTCTCTTCGCTTGGCCTATTCCACAAAAGTGTTTTGACAAGGCTGGTGATGCATTTGCTTGAAGTTAAGTTAATAGCCACTGCTGAACCAGATGAGAACCCTTGTAATGTTTTATTTGCACTTTCATTTCAGGCGTGTCCTATATCTCCAATGCACCCAGTCACACTAACTGTCCGTTTCACATATGTCCTGGATGAGTGGACAGACTATGCCTGGCCTCAGGAGCCTCCCGATCTGTCTTCATGTTTAGAATGTACAGTTGGTGTAAAAAACTTGGAGTCTTTGCCATTTGGTGCTTGCCAAGACCCTCTAAGGTATCCCCTTTACATGTGTCTCGGTACCCTATTATTTTATTTTCACATCTTGGTGCAGTCTGAAGGCCCAGAAAGAGTCATTCTCTCTTGAAATTAGTGTTCAATCTAGATGTAGTGGCCCTAGGGCGCCGCTAGGTTTACTATGTCACGTTGTGTGACAACTTATGCTCGTTTAGTTTTTGCACTTGCGCAAGGAGTTCGTTTTTAGTTTTAGACCAGGCGGTCCGTGTTGTAAGCCCGGAAAGGCGTAAGTGTTTCGTTTTGTCTTTCCTGTTTTTCCTGTGTAACATTTGTGTAAATTTCACTCTGTCATTCAGTTTGACAGGTGTAAAGGTGAACGAAGAACTCAGCGAGAAGTCAATAAACACACACACACTTGTTCAAACCTAATGGGTTTTTATTTATACGGACCCGCGCCGGTACACTAGAAATTTGTCAAAGTGAGTCAGATGGCCGACATTTCATAATAAAGGAAGTGATCAGCACTCACAAAGCCGGCATGTCTTTGCCTAGTATGTAGTTATGAAAGAAATCACTGTTAAGAGTTGGTATTCATTGGACTGTTTTAATTTGTATTAAACTTTTTTTTTTCTCATCTCAGGGAGCTTCACCTTTCCACAACATGGCCCTGCCTATCAGAGGAAGTCATTGTAGACAATTCTGTTTATTCGTAAGTGTCATCTAGGAGACACTTTTCTTTTATTTCATTAGACAAGTTCGTTGTAGATTCAACCAGCAGACTGTATTTTCTTTTAAAGTTAAATCAGTTTTGTGTGTAGTTCTTTTCCTAACTGTTTCTCTTTACGGGTCAGCATTGAGAGATGTCTGTGATGGAAACAATTTTCTGTAGTGTTAACTATTAAAATATAAAAGTTGAAAATTTTAGTGATCTGGACCCTTGTCATGCTCCTCAATGGTCAGTGAGAGCCAAGATGAGTGAAAATCCACAGTGCTTACTAGGTTAGTACTTGTTAATTGTGTTCGTGAAAATTATACAATGTTATTGTGGTTTTTGTAAATAAGTAACATTGTAGTCCACACAGCCGTAGCTTGACCTTTTTTGTTACTTGAAGCTACAGGGATGGGATGCTGGTCTATCACCGGATACCATCCAGCATGATATAATTCCTGGATGAAATGCCAATTGATCACAGGATACCCAATGTGATATTGCTTCTCCCTGTGAATTAGGATAAGTCCATTACTGAATGCTCAACTTAAAGAGATACAGATTATCCACTGCAGAATACAGCTTCAATAAACGTTTTTTCATTGTTGTGTCAATTTCCCCTTTAGGAGAGTATCTTGGTGGCTACATGACTCTGTGCCACAGACAGGAGTCCACAATGCAGCTTCTAAACATGACAGCTATGGA
This sequence comes from Astreopora myriophthalma, assembly GCA_014634185.1. Lineage (NCBI taxonomy): Eukaryota > Metazoa > Cnidaria > Anthozoa > Scleractinia > Acroporidae > Astreopora > Astreopora myriophthalma. The sequence continues at coordinate 234,130 of BLFK01000991.1, read as the reverse complement.
TGATGATCGTGAGTGGTAACACTGTTGTCACATGCTTCTTCTGTCAATACCGATCATCAGATGGTGTTGTAAAGCACATTTGAATATATACCACATAGAAAATGCACTGTATAAATCCTATATCATCATATATCACTATCAGGTCATTTTCTTCAGAGGTCTTCATACATTATTATACATTGTATTAAACTCATGACATGGTTTGTATGGGTGGTGGATGATGTAAAAGCTAGGAAGTCATTGAATTTTGGTGGTATAAAGGTTTGGGTCATGAAAAGTCATTGAAAGGATAATAAATAAGGCAGCTTGTTTTTTTTGTGAACAAGAAAGAAATAGCTGAGTTAAGTAAGAGTTCTGTGAATTGTAGTTCAATAGCAACTAACATGCCATCATGCCATACAAAATAGTCAATGGCTGAGTGTCTCTAGCAACCGTGGGGCTGCAGTGTTGGGGAATGAAGCACTAAAAGTTGGTATCAGATTTGTTGGTAAAGTTGAAGGGCTTCTCAAAAGCAATTCAAAAGCTGATTTTTTTTTGGTGTAAGCTTTTGGAAAGTTGCAACAGCACTGGTTTAATTATTGCTCTGGTTGAACTGGATTACCACTGTGGCCCCAGTTCTTTGAAAGGTGGATAGTGTTATCCCCTGGATAAATCACTATCCATTGGATAACTTAATAAGGTTTGCTAGCGTTTATCTGCTGGATCATGATTTATCTGGCCCCAGTTGTTGAAAGGCTGGACAATTTTATCTGCAGGATAAATCACTATCTGACAGTTTCAATCTGTGCAAAGATGTCAGTGTTTGCTCAGGTAACTGTGAATATGCACACTCTAAGCACATCTAAGTAAAAACTTTTATGAAGACCTTGGCCACTGTTTAGCATGAAGTATATTTTACACTGACTCTGGATAGTGACTTATCTACAGGATAAAGTTATCCGGCCTTTGAACAACCGGGACCTTGTGGATACTATTACTGAACTTAAGGCCATGGAAGACAATTTTTGAAGGGGCCCTTGAAATTTGTGAGTTTCCAAACACTCGAAAGAGTTTCAACCCCATGATACCTGAATTGTAAACTACATTTTCAAGTTCTGATTAGGAAGAGAATAGTGATTCATTGAACGAAATTTTCCTGATGTTCACACAACTTCTCCCAACTAATTCAGTAAACTTATTTAGATTCCACGAGGAGAATGTGTATTTCTATTCTTTTCAGACAACTTAGCAGACATCACTCATGCTCTTCAGAGGCTGACAGAGGCACCTCCAGTGGCATCACTATCTACTGCTGTTTCCAGGGCAACATCACGAATATCAGCCATGGGTGAAAGAAGCTCTAATGAATTTCCAATCCCTGCTAACCTCTTGAGTGAAATACTTAAGGTAAAAACTATTAATGGTGTTGATGCCACTGAATGGTGGATGTATGTTGACTTGCCAGTATTTATGGTGAAAATTGTGTAATCTTCACTCCCAAGAGTGATGTCAAAGTCTTTACTCCAAGCACGTAACCAGTATTTGCATCTTCTGAGTGCTTGTCTCTTACTATTGGGGACCGGTTTGCCGTCTTCATGAGCCTTCCTACATTTTCAGCTTATTTCCAGCCAGGTTACTGTAGATCGTTTTCACATGACATCGCAGCGGCCATGTTGGTCTACCTAAACAAAGAAATGGCAGCCATTTTGGTTTCCCAAAAACATTCTTCGGGGAATTGAACTCCATTTTTACGTAAATATGTCCTTTTGTTTCAGTCAATCAATATGGCCGCTGGTCACGTGAGTGAAAACTATCTATACCTGAGTGCTTTGATGTCTACAGTACAGTGGGAAGCTAAAATGGTTTATAGATTTTACATTGATGAGTTTACTAATCAAACGGGAAACCCTCCAGGCTGAAAGGATGAACCCCCTTGCTCCATTAACCCTCTCTGAGTTAAAGTTAATTTTGAGTGACCTCTCCTCTCCTCTTAAGGTCACCACAATCAGACCATTAAATTGCCCATGCAAGAGTCTGGATTGTTTTGGGTACTGTTTTCGTACAAAGGCTTGAAAGCTGTGAAAAGAGTTTTGCCCTGAAATTATTGTTAAAATTTCTCACTTGAAACCATGTTCTCTCGAGCTGACCCAAGTGCATAGGGCCAAAGAGGGGTCTCTCCTTACCTGGTGTTATAACACAACTTGTACCAAGTGGGAGGAAATTTGTTCTGTATTCTAGATGGGGAGAGGGAAAGAAAGGAAAAAATAGGCTAGAAGGTAATGGACTGCAGGTGAATTTGAAAGCTTTGCTTGTTAAACAAGTGGATCCATCTCTGAAGTGACATAAATTTGCAATAATATTTCTCTGGTACAAAGACTCCCCAAGAACTCAGTCATTGGCTGTGTCGTGAACCTTAAATGGTGATTTCAGGGGGAAAACAAAGTGGGATGCTAGAAGAGTTGTTTGAACAGCTATCTAATGTCTGTGTAGAAACCAATACTAGAAAATGCCTATGGGCTACACAGGCTATAGCTTTAGCTAGCAAATAAAAAGGGTGTTGGGAAGGCAGCCTTAGCTTAGCTTCAAATGAAAAATGTCATTCATCCTGCCAACATGAAAGAGGGTAGTCATTTCTTGTAAAGAGAGAACTCAGTTGAATCATACAGTGTAAATGAATTTTTCACTCTATCTTTTTGGCTGATTATTCATTTTGCCAAAATCAGCTTAAGAAACACAGAATTGAAGGCCACGTGGAAAATGCCACGCACATTTTGGTGAAATTACAAATGGACCCAAAATGTTACTTATTTCTAATGGTCTCGTATTTAAGTCTTCAATCAGAAAATTAATTTGGAGAAAACTCCATTAGTTTATGGTGTTATAATCGCAGGGTAATGATTTTTGTCTTTGTACCAACAGCATTTATTTCCTGATGCTGATCAAGATTTAGAAGACCTAGAAATTGCACAGCAGGAACTGTCATTTGATAAAGCAGAAAACCGAAAGGAAGCAAAAGAATGTAATGCACCACAGGTATTGCAAGATTTTCCCATCTCATTCAAGTGTCTTTAAATATCTCCAGCTTAAAGGGGCAGTGTCACGATAGTTTTGCTGTATTTAGGTCTTAACCGGCTGAAAATTGAAACTCGGTACTTAAACTGACAACTAACAGCGTTCCTGACAAACCAGGAAGAAAATATGAATTCAAATGGATTTTAACAGGAAAAACTATCCACATGAAATTTTTGGCGATTTTTGGATAAGAGGGTGTCCAAATTTGGAAAAGTTTGGCCGACTTTTTCAAGTTTCAATCCATTTCCATCCCCGTCATCCTTAAATGCAGATGGTAAAAAGTGGTTTCAGTGCACCAATATGGTTTGTTAAGGAAACTCTGTCATTATTTTTTGGTTTCCGTTGATGCGCAAGGGTTTTCTGGCCGTTTAGAGTACGGCTCAAATAGCGTGACACTGCCCCTTATTAGTGTCAACTGTATTTTTCATGTTGTATTTGCTACTTGTTTCTCTCAGGAAAAGTTCCGTAGTTTAAAGTCTGCACCTGAAGACAGCCTCACGTTTTTTCTTGCTGTGTGTGTTTGTATAGTTTATCATAATTATGGAGGTGAGCGAGTTATCAGTATACTAGATATTATTAGCATTATTATCACCAGGGTTCGTGCTACTCCTTAAACTCCTTGAAAACTACTTGAATATATTTTGCAAATTTAAGGGCGCTTGAAAACTCCTTAAAAATGAGAAATTTAACAAAACTCCTTGAATTTTTTACTTAAATACGCATTGAATGTGAAAAAATATATTGGAACCAATAAAAGAGAAAAAAATATAGAAAGTGATCTGGTGCAAGAGCGCCTTGGCAAAAAATGTGCCGCCATTATTGGAAACAAACGCTTAGAGAAGCTTTATTCTTCTTCGTTTCTTCTCCTTGAAAGTCAAATTTAAGTCCTTAAATTCTCCTTAAAAGGTCCTTAAATTTAACTCTGAAATTCCTGCACGAACCCTGTATCACTGAATCATTGGATAATGCAATTCTGATTTGACTTAGCCATTATGGTATATGGGCCATTATACTATGCTCTCCAGATGTGGTGTCTGTACGCGAACTGTGCACTTTATTAAACATTGTAGATGCGCCAAAATATAGAAAAGGTTTATTGATATTTTGTGGGCGTTTTTAATGAAACGATTAGTATTCCTCTCGTGATTTGTTGGATACGAGATGATTACAGCCAGCTTGGTTACACCTCGTTGGCCATCTACCACTTCATATCTAACGCTCGTTTGTGCAATCATTTTTTAAATCATCTCACAGAAAGCGTATTTTGCATTCACAGTGTTATGCCATCCTTTTTGTTCCAAACAATTAGTTATTTGTTTTTTTCTCTGTGCAGGATTGAGAGCTGTGGCTCATTTATGGCAGGAATTTGTTCTGGAGATGCGATATAGATGGGAAAATGACATTTTTATTCCAAGGTGGGATGTAACACTACTGAGTACACTTGGTAGGTTTAATTTTAGCGGTCGAAGTGGTGTGGCTCAATCAGTTGCGCGGCAAAAGTACTACTCAGTAGCTTTTGAATTGTCACACTTAGGATTTCATCCAAATAATTGCCTCAGACAGATATACAATAGTGTTTTTGAAAAACATTTCCTTAACAGTAACATAGGAAACCTATGGAGTTCTAACAATATGGAGAATGTGTGTTTTGATATTGAGGCTTAGCGAGAATATCCGGCCAAGCAGTGTAGTCTTGATAGGAACTGTTATCGGTAGTCAACTGACTGAAGTTTCACAACCCGAGCGAAACTGGCCGTCGATGTATCCGCTCGACTGTGGTGACAGCTTCTGGTCAGGTTGTCGAAATATCTGTTTGTCTCCAACAACAGTCTTTTTTCAACAGTCTTCGAGACTACTGTTGTGTAAAGGATCATATTGTGTCAAGTTATTTTGACTCCCGAGTCCAGACCATTCACTAGAATTTTGTTGTAACGCAGGTTAAAATTGCAGGCTCCCAATCTTGGTAGTTGTCTCGTTCACCAAAAGTTACAGGTTAGTATATCTTGTGGGCTCTCTCTGTGGCTTGTGAGATTTTTGTGTTGTAATTTTTGATTGGGTTCTTTTCAGTTTCTCATAGAGCGGTGTAGGAAAGATTTCCGTACAGTTCCCAACATTAATTATTCATGCATATTCCTACTAACCCTCTTCCAAAAAGAACGAGCGTGAATATAGTTTTGCTAGGAATATGCATGTATAATGAAGTAGGGACCTGTACGGAAATCTTGCCGCGGTTTATTTGAATGTCATAAAGCCACAACGTAGCAAAAGCGAAGAACAAATGAAATTGTATTGAATTATTGTATTGCTGGAAACTAGCGACTCTTTTAAGGGCCGATTTACGCAGTACAACTTTTGCTTAGAACTGTCGTATGCGATTTTTTTCTGCGCGCGCTGCTCGCGTCACCTAAAAAATCGCATACAACTCTCGCTACTGAACACAGACTGTGCTTACGATTGTCGTAGAGTTTTTAAACATGTTTTAAAATCCTGCGACATTTTCTGTGACTTGCACGACAGTCGTAAGCGAGTTGTAGGCTTGATTTACACGAAACAATTCGTGCCTTCGTGCCGAAGTGTATAGAGAAAAATAAAGACAATTTGTTTACTTATATTGAGAGTTAATATCAAAACGGCTGGGTTGATATGTCAGTTAAGGTGGCCACCGTACAGAGATTCCAAACTTGAGGTTTCAAAACATGATGTAAGCCCTTCGTCACAGCCAAGGCTCGAAGTTCTTAAAATTGGCAAGTTTAGCTTATCAGCTGGGTTCATATATCAAATTGTGGTGCTTCACTCTCAACTGATCCAGCACCACAGTTTCTTGAGAAACTTAAGCCCGGTTTTCACCAGCGATAGCGCAAGCGCAAGCATAAGACATTCGTGTCAAGTGAAAACCAACAGTAGTGCAAACACAAGCAGAGAACGCAGGCATAACCGCAAGCACAAGGAAAAGGAAAAATTCTAATCATTGCGCTTATCCTTAATCTTGCGTCGATCCCGTTTTCATGGTGAAATAAGCAGCGCTCTTGTGCTAGCGTCGCTCGTGAAAACCAAGCTATACACCTTAACCGGCGACAAGTTAGAAAGTGCTGGCTTCTTAATGATATTTTCAAATGGATGGACTTTCTAGTCTTCTCAGAAAAGGACGATAAACGGTAGGCCCCGTCTCACAACACTTATAAGGGACCTTTAGATTGGAGCACGAGTAGGAGTTTACCTTACTAAGCACGCGCATTAGGTTTCGAGGTTTTTTTTTTTTTTTTTTTTTTTTTTTTTTTTTCAAAAATTTTCAAAATTCAGAAACTCTGTGGGACGTTAAAGAACCCAAGCTGTTAAAGGCTGACAGTGGAACATTTTAGATTCAAAGAAATAGGTTCTATATATTTGACAACAGTGTTGAAATTAGCAAGTGATGTAATGTTCTAAGCCTAGGAAAGTAAAGGATTCTGGGATCTCAGAACGCGCGCGAAAAAACGAGATAGAATTCGCTAGTTGTTGTTGCTGTCAACGCGAATAAATCAAAGGAGAAAGCTGAAATCTCGCGTTATTGTGGAACAATCTGGAGTCAGAATATGTGTTGCAGTGTTGTGTTTATGTTGGATTGATTTGGAGTCCGAACACAAGCACTGTACGTAATCTCCCCGGTGTGGTGTGGCAGCTCGCTATTTCGCAATAACCCTGCGGTGCTGTGTGAAGCTTACAAACTACACTTTGAGTATTTCTCAGTTTATTTTGTTTTACTTTCAGATGCTTAACTGCTGTATTGAAAGAAAGCGGCTTTCCAAGATTCGCACAGCAAGCCTACAATTTGCAACTAACCTGAGCAAAACGAGAACTGAAAGCAATGTTACAAATGCAGAAAAGGTTCGAAGAAATAGCTCAAACACAAGATTGGGAAGTACGGATTCACAATCGAGTGTTTCTGACGATGAAGAATTTTTCGAGGCTGTTGAAAGTCAAGAAGAGTCCGAAACGGAAAGTGGAAATAATACAGAGAATTTTAAAAACATTCGAGGAACAGATAGTGACTATAACATGGATAATAGTTGTTCTGGGAATAATACAATATTTTGTAAGAGAGAAGGTGGAAAAGAACCGTTTGGCGACTTGAAGCTTCTTGTTTCTGGAGAACCGTTGATTGTACCAATAACACAGGTAGGTTATAAAAAAGTAGGCATCTCCAAATTGGCGATTGAAAATTAATCTCTGGGATTCCCATAACAAGAAAGATTATGGCTCTACGGAAATGTCTCGAAGTTTCGCACAGAGACCATTTGCATGATTTTCAGGGATAAGCACTGTGGCTGACTCTCGCGTGTATTTTCGTACATAAATATTTTAAAATCCTTTTACAGTATTGCTATACTGTGCGGGGTACATCGACTCTCGTGTGCCCTTGTCGTCTTTCCTGCATTGTTGTCGACTCTCGCGTTCTGTCATTGACTTTCCAAAGACTCTTGTCGACTGTCGCTTGTTGTCCCGGACTTTGGACATTGCCTTCGGCTCCCGTGCATTATCGCTGCCTCTCGTGTACTGACGTCGAGTCTCGTGTGTCGTTGACTCGTATGTTCCGCCGTTGGCTCTGCTTTATTCGTCGAGCTCTTGTGTTCTGTCTCGTAACTTCGTTTTCACTGTTCATGTTCTGTTGTTGAATCTTTTGTCATGCCGTTGTTTCTTGGTTGCTGTCATTGGCTCTGGTGTGCTTCCTTTAACTCTCTGGCTCTCTTGTCAGTATTCTCAATCACTGCTATGGAGTTCTAGCTTCCATCTTTTCTCTTTCTCTCTGTGTTCTAGGAACCAGCACCAATGACAGAGGATATGTTAGAGGAACAAGCTGAGATACTCACACAATTAGGCACCTCCGTCGAGGGGGCTCGTGTGAGGGCTCAAATGCAGTGCGCTTCCTTGCTCTCCGATATGGAGGCCTTTAAGGTGAGCAAACACAAGCCCCTTGTGCTTTTAATTACCCCTTAGATTACTGGCGTTCAATTGAATAGCCCCACTTTAGAATCTCATCCACATATCTAAGATTTAAAAACACCAAACAGCACTGGCAGTGCTTCTCTGTAGCTTTCGTTTGAACCTGGAGGACTCGGTTAGAGAAACACCTTGTGAGTTGTGCACCATAAAAACCGATCACCACAGGAAGGTAGCGCTCAGTAGCTTTCATTTGAATCGAAAGTTCTGTTTTCCTATGGTCTGTGGCAAGTTATTAGACTCAAAATTTGAATCTGTATTTGCCTCTTAGGCAGCGAATCCGGGCTGTTTATTAGAAGATTTTGTGAGGTGGTACTCCCCATTTGACTGGATACTGGGTCCTGAGACAGAAGAAGAGATAGAAGAACTAAAGAAACTAAAAACTAGCCACGAAAAAGATAGTAAAGAATCAAGTACACCCGTTACAGGTTTGAAAATTCAGGATAACTTCATGAGATAAGGCTTAATCAGCGCAAACCTTGCTCCGCCAAGGGCGGGAAAACGTCTAAGCGCGGGAAAACATATAGTCGGTGGCAAGCGCGGGAAAAAAGGGCGACCTGTGTCAAGAGCGGGAAAAGGCCTAAGAGCCAAATCGTCACTTTGCTATTGTAGTGAAGTCGTTTTTGGTGTTTGGGTTTATATAACAGGACAAAAAAGGGAAACTCTGTTACTTTTTAGCCGCAACCAGTGAAGTCTCCCTAGATGAAGGTTGGGACACGGAGGAAATTGAGATACCCGATGAGGATTTCACGACCAGCGACGCAAAATCACTAATGGCTAAGGCTAAGGCCGGAAATGTTGAGGAACTACAAGTCCCAATTAAGGTGAGTTTAAATTATCAAACGGTAAATAAACGGTCAGTAAACTGTTACCTGTTAAAACGAGAAATATCCTGAATATCTTACTGCAGTTGTGGCGCTGACTATTAGTTATATTCAATTTATTACATAAAATTGAGTGGTATACCGATCGAGTGGTAGCAAATCGATAAAAACGATATCCACACATGTGTGATATCATTTTTATTTCAAAAACCTTAGTTTTTGAAATAAAGAATCCATGTGAAGATTTTATATAATAAAGAGAAAATTACATGGTCACTTGGAGATACCAAATTTCTCTTCTCATGTTGAAAAATATTTCAACACTCGAAGAGAAATTTCGTATCTCCGCGCGGCCATGTAATATCCTCTATTACTTGAATGAGCCTTTTCGAATAACCATGCATATGTATTGTTCGACAAGAAGGTTGAACTCCGCAGTCAGAGAGTTGTCGAAATAAGAATTTCCGTTGTTAATGGCTTCAGGGAATTTTACATTTTGTGCGTGTAATCCTTGCATCAACATTCTATTTCACTTGTCTGTATTAAGCTGTGATAAATATATTAAATGGACAGATAAAAGTGACATCAAACTGGTATACAGCCATGGCTTCCTTGGATTTCCTTTGCAGTTGATGGCGAGAAAGTAAAGTAAACTTCCTGCACTCTGTCTTTTGTTAACGGCTTTATTATGACTAAAAGACTTGGTCCAAAAATAGAAAATAGGGAGGGGGACTCCCCCGGATCCGCCTCTGATGAATTCTTGGTTCTTTGCTTTAAGGTGAGGTAATACGGGCAACATTTTCGTTCAACTTGTCGGGTAACAGTGTTGCGTTGCAAGCTGTGATGGTTTGTTGTGCATATCACTACGTACCCGCGCGACTTGTCACGCAACAACATTTCAGTCATGTTGCAAGTTCAAACAGTGAGTTGGGCAAAGTTGACATGGTTCCTTCCTCTTGCAACACTAAATTTTTTTTTGTCGTGGTGGTCCGCATTAATGCGCACAACAAACCATTACAACTTGCAACGCAACATTGTTGCGCGACAAGTTGAACGAAATTGTTGCCCGCATTACCACACCTTTACTTTTTACAAAACATTCGCGCATTTCTCGGATGCGAAGTTATCCCTGCACGTTGCAGAATATTATGTGAGTTTTGGGAAAAGCCTCTTTCTTTGAACACCTTTTATATTTTTGCGTTTCTGTCCGTTTTATAGTGGCGAGAGGAGGGACACCTAAGCGTACGTATGCGTATTCCAGGCAACATGTGGGCCGAGGTTTGGCAGAGTGCTCGCCCGGTCCCAGTTCGCAGACAGAAGCGACTTTTTGATGAAACCAAAGAAGCTGAGAAGGTAAGTGCCGCAATGTCAACGTTACCCACACTATAGAGGGTGTTGCTGGTTTTTTTTTTTGTTTTTTTTTT
>BLFK01000991.1:215144-218377 GCA_014634185.1 Astreopora myriophthalma | reverse complement strand
GGGGGGGGGGGGGGGAGCGTTGCGTGACACCCGAAAAACGACAGCGAAGGAGACTAGTTCGTCACTTCTTGTGTTATTCTGCGGATTACGAACATCTGTGGTGTTATCCGTTCTTTTTGCTATTTTTACCCTGTCTCTCAGAGCGCAAGGATGCAGTTTACCGTTGACGAATCATCACCAAATCAAGCGGTGAGTTAGTTTTGGCTTTTGTTATTTAAAACTGCTCATATTTCCTACTAGCCAATCAAAACGCGCATCTGACAACACATAACCAATCAAAATTCGTGTGATGTCACAACCGTGTTTACATACACTCATCTAAACACAGCTATTGACCAATGGGAGCGCGCGTACTACCCTAATTATTTTATAAATTTAGTTCGAAACTTCGCCGACTAAACTACCATAGACTATCGAAACTGACCAGTCTGCTTTAGCTTGGCTATCACTGCAACTACTGCAGTTACTAACCTTACCCCTCCCTGATCTTTGCCTGCGCGCGCTAAAATGTTTTCCGTTTTTTTCCTTATCAGCAGCGTCCTTCAGCTGCTCCAGCCCAGGACTTCCCACCCCCTACCGGTCGGGAGTATATTTTGAGAACGACAATCCCACGACCCCGTCCCTCGTCTCGCCCTTGTCCACAAAGAATGTATTGTGTGCTGAGCAACGATGAATTCAGACTCGCGGGCGCATTCACCGATGACGTCATTTTTCAGTGATTTGGACCGATGAGATTTCTAGGACGGTTGACATTTTTAGCCACAACTCCAGATTGTTTGCATAACTGGAGTTGAAGCTTTACACTAACAAAAATAAAACCAATGTGGGGTATGGGAAGGGAGTTTTGTCAGTTGTCATACTGACAGAGGGTTTTTCTTATTTAATTAATTTAAGTAGAACGCCTGTGCGGTCATTTCGGATGCGGTAAGCGCATACATAGTTCATAATAATATGTATGTGAGTAATTGTCATAAGCAGCATCATAAAGTGAAGAAGACACTCTTGTACACACCAATATATTTTTCGTTGTTGCGTCTCTCCATGAAATCGCATCGCAAATGTAAAGAAACATAACTTGCTGAGATTAGCCTTAAGACTTCAAAACCATCAAGTTGTTTGAAGAACCTTGGCTGTGACTTGACAGCCTAGCCTAGATAACGGAGCCTCCTTAGCAGGACTTCGCTTTGAAAATAACTCATTCACTTTCAGACGGACGTGACCATGTCGTAATAGGTAGCTCTGTTTGGTACTTTCTTTGAACGATAAACGACCTCTTACTGTTGACAAATGTGGCCATAAAACTCTAAAGTGTACACTTGTTTTTTGTCCCGTTCGGCGCTAGTCGTCAGTTCTCGTTGCCTTCTGTGTATTCCGCCTCGGTTCGAAATGCAGTTCCTGTTGTTGCAGTCTGATCGATCGAAATAATCTCCGGTTTGGTATGAGCAGCGAGATGGGCTTACCACCCATCCCTTAATCAGTGGAGGGGACTTTCGTGCCTTCTGTCACGGAAAGCGGTGATGATGATATGATGATGATGGCGGCGGGCGGCGGTGGTGGTGATGGCGGCCACGACGGCGCGGATGATTAGGAGATTCCTTGAACCAAACTGCGAAGTTATTTGAGCGTTCTGTCACACTATGGGTTCGGCCAAGTGGGGGCAATGATTGGCTAATGATGCATTGGGACTAAGATTTTCGTGCCTTCATCTTTTTGTTTAGACGTCCATTGTAACAACGACTGACAAAGCGACTGACCGCAACTTTCGGTTTCTCTTCGTTTGCTGAAACCGCTTTCGCCGAGACGGTTGCGGTGTTGTGTCCAGCGTACTTACATTCCTGGAAACTATGTTCAACTGCTTCGCGCTTTACGCCAAAACTGGCCTCAAAATTCGATAGCTAAATCAACAAGGAGTAAGAGAAAGATCGAGCGTGTAATTAAGTTTTATTTTCTTAAGGCTTAATCTATAATATATTTGATAATAAATAATTACAATATATAACTAATCATTTATCTACCTTCAATAGTATCACCTCCTGTCTTGTTACTTATCATACCTTATTTCGGTCACCAGTTTAACTTATCACTTATTTGCCGTATCAGTTTTCGTCAGTAACTTGTCTGCCTTATTACTTATTTATGCATGAAAATACTTCGACCGCTTGTCGTCATTTATGACTTTTCAGTTTGCCTTTTTCTTATGATCGATTTGTTTTATGTGTCACTTATTTATCTTATCTATGTGCCTTATTTATGTCATCGTTTGTATCAACCTTATTTGAAAATGTTCGGGCAGTACTCCGATTTTGAAAAAGTCCTCAAAGCTCTATCCCTTCTTCAACACAAGAACTAAACTTCCTCTGAAAACCCTAAGAGTCTTCTTTATTGCTCAATCGCGCCACAAACGCATCACTTCACTTAGATTTTTAAATTAAGCATTGGGCCCGCAAGCTTGAAAATGAACCCGTTTGTTTGTTCCGCTCGCGTTCATGAATCATAAAAACGTATTTAGCCACCAAGGTACTTAATCTTTAATCTTTCATAGAGGTACTCTTAAAACAGTAAAAACTATACTAGGAGGTTTAAGTTTAAACTAAAATCTATATTTACAATGATAAAATCCAATTGAATTTCAGAACACTCGAACCTAATTAGTAATAGGACTAAATCGTTAAGTTAATTCTTAATTTACACTAAAAACTAGTTTACACTTACATAATTAAATTGTTCATATAATTGGCAAAGCCTTAAATAGTAAGTGATCGAGTCACAAAAAGTGAATAAATAAGTAAGTGATGAATGAATAAATAGATAGATAAATAAATAAACGAATAAATAAATAAATAACTGAAGAAATAGAGCGGTTTTTAATTGAGTGAGGTAAAACCAAGACCAAAGTAATTACTCTGACCAATCACAGCAGGTGCAAACAGCGAAATGAGCCAATCAAAATTCGTAGCAATTACATGTAACGTGCTAAAAGCGCGGGAAAAATCGCGCGTGCAAGTCGCGATTGGTTTTGGTTTTCCTTCTCATTGGTTGATAAACTGGCGCGAAATTTTTAACCCAATCACAAAGCGTAGCAATCGTAATCGCGGAATTACTTTCGACAGTCATTTGAAAACCGCTCTAAAAAAAATTACATACTTTAGGTAAACCATAACAGTTAAAAACCGCAAATGGCAGGAAGCAACCATTTGGTCAAATTAAAAAAGCATGATGGAGTTGGATTCACT
>BLFK01000991.1:200144-210144 GCA_014634185.1 Astreopora myriophthalma | reverse complement strand
CTGCACCATGTGCGATTAGACAACTCTACTTTAATGCCAAATATGGGCATTACAAAATGGTCCAAAAACTATGACTTAATCAAGCTAACAATAGCTATCATAACAGAAACAGTCTTTCCTATTTGTTGTGGTGGTTATGTAGCATAGCGTTCGCTTATGAGGAGGCAGGATAACTATCTATCCCTGGGATACCGTTGCTAATGGACCCCGTCCCCACCCCTCCCCTATAATTGTGCAAGAAGAAAGGTTAGGAGGACTACTTTGCATTCGTTATTAAAGACAAAGGAAAATGCAAATAAGTCCTCTCAACCTCGACTTTTTTTCTTTGTTCTTGCACAATTTGAAATTCGCCTATTGGTGCTACTGAGGATAAAAAGTCTATTAATCGACAAGAAACATACCTCTACTGACGTCTAGCTTGACGTAATACCGGTCGGGGTCTTTTGCAAAATCCTCGGGGCTGGCTTCCTTGGTGCGGTTGTTAAGCTCACACATACTGTCCGCCTTAACAAAGTTAAAGCTTTGGCAGGTGTTGTCTTTTCTGCATGTAAACAAGCATTCTGCATCGCCAGATCGAGCGAATCGCGTGTCATAAATGTGTCCACGTAACATCATGCCGTGGATGGGTAGCTGGCGTGGTCCGTTGGGATTACACTGTTCAGCAATTGCTGCTTTGTAAACCAGGCCAGTGATAAAGATCGCGAAGATTATCCGTGTAAACGTGCGCATTTTGTACAGAGGAGCAGAGGAGATCTTGCAGTGAAAATAAAATCATGTTGTTAAATTCATTATGATTTTTGCGATAGAGCTGTGAATTTCTTGAATACCCTAGCTTTTTATATCGATGACTTCGAGGGCTCATATTCAATGGCGCCCGAAATAATTGTATAAGGGAAATATCTGTTTTAAAATCTACTGGGCTCAGTTATAATTGGAGAAATATTTTTGTTTCGGCAATTTTCCATTGTGAAGATAATAATACTGGGGATTGATCGCGTTGAGAATGCTGCAAGTATCATGCCATTTTATAGTTCATACCGCGGTATTTCACCATGTGTTGCATCATTTCACGACGGTTGTCGGTTGAAAGTTCAACCGCACACAGTGACACGTGTCGGGCTGTTTTGGACTCACTGTAGAAGTGTTAAAAGATGTCTTTTTAAAATCAGTGAAAACCAAAAATAATATTGCAGATTGTTTTGTAAAGACTGTGTTACTGCACTGAGACTATTTCCTTCCTTCTGTTGTTACGGAAGCCTTGATTAAGTTTTCAAATTTTCGCACCTCATCTTGAAGACATGGCTAAAAATGTATCATCAATGACTCTTCCAGCCAAAAAAAAACATTTGATATCCTCCTTTTAAATTTAAAGAAATGTTTTGGGCACAAGTAAAGGTCATAGAGAAGGTTTGGCAGGAAAACCGCTGTAACAGGTTCCCCCTTAAAAAAATAAACCTGCGGGCATATCTTCGGACGCTATTTCACCGGCGGAATTTTACAGGATGTGGACATCAGTCCTCATATATTTCCGCATTTCTGTTTTAAATTCTCTGTATTGAAATGTAAGAAAATCTTTCAAATTGAGCGTTAGTTCGCGAGAAAAAAAACAAAAACACAAAACAGTTAATATGATAGTCACAATGAAAAATCGAAACCTCTCACCGGCCTTTCACTAATGGGACATTAGCTATTACCTTTCCAAATTTTACAAATTTCCAAATGCAATAGATTTGTTAGGCGAAGTGTAGTGTAGAACAGTATACTTCATAGATCCGTAAAACAAATTATGTATTTGAAAAAAGAAAATGCTCACACGGATAAAAAGATAAGGGAGCTAGCTGAAGTGGTTCCTAATTTAGGCCCAATTTATAGCAAAACTTCCTTGTCCAGAAACGGCAAGCCCTGGGATTCCCAGTTTTCTCACAAGCTGTACTTTAACCAATTCATCTTACCAACTCTATTCAACTCAAGTTCTGTTCTCCTGTCCGATTTCTCTCTTCACATGTAAGCTCATAATAGTTTCTGTTCAAAACGATCGACCCGGTAATTTTATACTGTTTTAACTAGGTGGATGGCTATTCATAAGCTTTGTTTGCCAGATTTGACGTTCAACTTCTGGTTAATACTCAAAACCGCTAAATTGCTCCTACGCAGTTAATGAAGCCGACATCCAGTCACTAACGAAAAATATGACAACCACTTATTGTGAAGATTGAAGATATATTGGCCGTTTCGGAAACTCGTTATTTTGAACGTTTTTTTTTTTTTTTTTTTTTGCATTCTGGTCCTCGTTAATGAAGTATACTTAATAATAATAATAATAATAATAATAATAATAATAATAATAATAATAATAATAATAATAATAATAATAATAATAATACGTATGCGTTTATATAGCGCTTATACAGACCGGTTCCAAGCGCTGATTACTTCAAAGGAGCGGTATCCGTGTCTTAAAATTGGATGACCTTGAGGTTAACAGCAACGCATTAGATGATCGCAGGTTTTTGAGGGTTTGTAGACCTGAAAAGAATCTTTGATATAAATAGGAGCCAAACCGTGTAAGACCTTAAAGGTTAACAGGATAATTTTGAACATAATACGTTTCTCAACTGGTGGCCAATGCAATTCCGCAAATGCTGTGGTGATACGATCATATTTACGCTTATTTGTCAGAAGGCGAGCAGCTGCACTGAGTACCCGTTGTAATAAGTACAAGTTCCTATAATTATGCGACTTTCATTAATTGTAGCCTCCGAGAGTATCAGGTTTTTTCGACTTTCGTTTCACCCAATGAAAGAAACGAGCCGAATAAACAGGATGCTCTCGCGAACTAATAATGAATTTTATTATATGGCAGCCTCTGCGAGCGGGCAAGATGAAGCGAATTCTGTGCTTTTATTGGCTACCCGAGCGGGCAAGGTGGGCCGATCTTGCCCGTTCTGGATTGCCCGTTTCCCGCGCAACAATAAAAAAATTTGTATAGAGTGGACTTACAAAGTTCGTAACTTTTGACAATGTCGGCGATGGAGTCGAAAAGGCGGCAGAAGACAGTCAAAACAAAGAAAGCATAGATAAGTTTCGGGAAATACAAAAATTAAAACAAAAATTGATATAAAGGCATGGAAGCGGTTTTGTCTTACGGAAAACGAGAAGAAACGTCTCGGTCCATAAATACGCAAGACAAGACAAGACAATATTTATTAACTCACACAAACTAATTATAGAGGATCGTTATATGCATCACAGGTTAATTAAAGAGAATAATTAGGAAAGTAGTTTAGGTAATTGGAGCCTAGAGGTTAAAGGAACCGTAAGGTTTTCGAGTTAACCTCTAGTAACTCTTTACAGTTAAATTTTAAATAAAAAAGGAGCAACGACGAAGAAAGAGACCAGACCCAGTTAATGATGCATATGCTTGATGATATTAATTTAAAAGTTTTTACGCAATTCGTAGGAGTTTTGTTTAAACAGTTGATATTGGTTGAGGTCACACTTGAGCTTTTTTTTACCATAGTAAACGAAAGTTTACCATGGTAAATGGGTTTTTCAATGTGACCGGCTTCTCTCACTTTACCACGGTAAACGTAATTCTAGTCTGTTGCGTTAGCAACGGCGGTCGGATGATAGCAAAGTTTACTATAGTAAAACCATCTGAAAAAGCATGGTTTATCTAGCGTTTATCTAAACTTTGTTTATTTAGGTGACATCTTGTCATGATTTTGAGAAGCATTTCGTGACTTTGCTGAATTTTCGTGCGCCCACTATATACATGTGCTTTCTATTTCTTTCCCTCACAATCTTTGGACTATCAGTCAGTTCTAGTGGATTTTTGCGACTTTGGAATGATCTTTGCCATGTCCGACAACTTTTGACGCAATTCGCGGTAAGTAATTTTCATTTTAATCTTTTGAAGTACAACTATAATTCCCTGAAAAATAAGCATGAATCTGTTCATTCAGAAATCGATGAACGCTAAGTTAAAAAATGCGATTTTCCGCACTTAGGCTATGACAAGATCCACGAATGACTCTTTCCCTCAAAGCGTGTTTTTAAATCTGCTATGTCATTTCAATTGTATACTAGAGTTCCCCCATCCCGCAGTTTTATTATTTTATTATTGGCGCAGTCCTGTCTGTCATCAACTCGACATTTGAGTAGCACTCTTGTGACAAGGAAACGTCTGGGAAATGTAAAAGTCAGCTTATGCGTTTTACTATAGTAAACTTTGTTTACCTTTTTTATACCATAGTTAAGGGTTTTTACCTTAGTAAACTGCTAAGTGTGACCTCAACCATTGTTTTACTTCTTTGGCAAGGGAAAATGCAATTTTGCAAAAAAAGAACTTGGCCAATATCCAGCCATCTTAACCTCAGGCTTAATCAATAACGCATATGTTCAGCGGAAATGAATATTGAAATGATATTTTGTCAGGTAGTTATGAAGCTGAGCACTTTGCCTTAGGGTAGAGCTAATTGCTTGCTACCCAGGTGCTGAAAATAAGTTTTGTTATCAATACCCCTGAATTTTAGAGCTCCAGTGTGCTTTAAAGTTGTCGAGTGTTAATGGATCTTGAACACATCGTGACTTTCAAATCAGATTAATTTTTAGAGCCTTTATTATTTGAAGTAACCTGGAGCTGTCCCGGTTTATGTTTGTATGTATGTA
This sequence comes from Astreopora myriophthalma, assembly GCA_014634185.1. Taxonomy (NCBI): domain Eukaryota; kingdom Metazoa; phylum Cnidaria; class Anthozoa; order Scleractinia; family Acroporidae; genus Astreopora; species Astreopora myriophthalma. The sequence goes on along the minus strand of BLFK01000991.1, from coordinate 205,473 downwards.
TGTATGTATGTATGTAGCTTTGTTTAAACACGGTATTTCCTTCAGGTATACATTACATTGAAGTATAAAAAACTAACTTCCTAACTAATCTAAAAACTAAGATAAAAACTAAAATAAAAAGATAAAAAGAAAATACCTGCTTTACAAGGAAGCCGTGTGTAAAAACAAAATATCGTTAATTAAGTATTTGTCGATCAAAATGTATGTCTCTTAATTTTCCCTTAAATTTTAAAGGTTTCGGTATGTCTCCAGCTTTATTCAATGTGTTTGTCCTCCCCATATGGAACAAAGTTGTTCTTCAGTTCTCACTTGGTTTAACCATTGTGTTAAACGCTACTTAGCAGGCATAATTTTTAACAGTGCAGTTTTAACAGTGCAGTGGAGTTATTAAAAATGGTTCGAGGAACAGAGTGTTTGACGAGAGAACGAGAAGGACGCCGTTGTACGCCTCCAAATCAAACTTGAGTTTCTATTCCGACAAACAAAATCTTCTCCAAGATCACCACCGAAATTTCAGCTAAATTGATTTCTTACATGAAGAATTCTCATACTAAAAAAGATCTTGATCAATAGCGATTTCTTAAAACATAAGCAAGCAAATATTAACGTTAAAAGCCGACGTTTCGGCGTCATCGTGACACCATTCTCAAGGCAAATAGAATAAATAATGCGATATCGGTTTGATTTAAATAGTCTCTACAATTTAACATAACAAAGGATCACAAGTTCTTCAAGTGAATACCTTCGCGCGAATCGAATCCGTTTGCACGTTTAGGGATGGTTTAAGTTTCCTTATAAAAAGCATCTCCTTAATTAGGCAATCAAACTTGTTGGTACATTTGGTAAGCACGTGAAATTGTTCTGAAAGACTAGGTGGTACGTTTGAATTATGGTCACCAAAATAATGTTTACAAATTGACGACGATTTTTGTTTGTGTCCATCAACGCGTTCGTGGAGGTGGCCGCGAGTGTAACCAACATATCCTGCATCGCACAGGTTACATTGAAATTTATAAACTACACATTGTTGGTTAACGATGGCTGGCTTGACTTCTCGAACTTTGAGGTCTTCGTTGAGTTTTCTGCTGACGAACACGGGCTGAATGGTGGTCCTGATTTTTGAGCTTTAAGAATACAATCTTAAGTCGATCACATTAGATTAAGATTGTATTCTTAAAGCTTAAGTACCCGAAGCACCTGTTCAATCTGGCTGTCAAGAAATTTGTAGATTCCAAGGTAGCAGACCAGCAACACATTCCATCAACCGACACGACTACACCCCCCATTCGAGTTATCATACCATTCAAAGATCAGGTCTCCGCTAATGTAGTGAAAAGACGTCTCACAGACCTCAGCTCAAAAATCAGGACCACCATTCAGCCCGTGTTCGTCAGCAGAAAACTCAACGAAGACCTTAAAGTTCGAGAAGTCAAGCCAGCCATTGTTAACCAACAATGTGTAGTTTATAAATTTCAATGTAACCTGTGCGATGCAGGATATGTTGGTTACACTCGCGGCCACCTCCACGAACGCGTTGATGGACACAAACAAAAATCGTCGTCAATTTGTAAACATTATTTTGGCGACCATAATTCAAACGTACCACCTAGTCTTTCAGAACAATTTCACGTGCTTACCAAATGTACCAACAAGTTTGATTGCCTAATTAAGGAGATGCTTTTTATAAGGAAACTTAAACCATCCCTAAACGTGCAAACGGATTCGATTCGCGCGAAGGTATTCACTTGAAGAACTTGTGATCCTTTGTTGTTATGTTAAATTGTAGAGACTATTTAAATCAAACCGATATCGCATTATTTATTCTATTTGCCTTGAGAATGGTGTCACGATGACGCCGAAACGTCGGCTTTTAACGTTAATATTTGCTTGCTTATGTTTTAAAAAAGATCTGAGGGCACTAATGAATTTGCTTTGGAAAAGTGCTCTTAAAATTGTAGCCTTTACACCAGGATGTAAGGCAGTAGCCACACGCACGCTTTACGGTCCTATTGTTTTCTTCAAATGTTAACGCACTGTCCTTCCCAGGATTCTTTGGTGCCCTCTGCCTTCGAGGCGACTAGCCGGCAAAATGGCAGAAATCCACGTGTATCTTTTTTCTGCTCTTGTTTTGTCGTGTTGCTTACAAATTTTAGCAGGGTATGAGAAAATTGCACTTCTCTGTGGTTACTCTATTTTTAAACTTTCATGTTAGATGACTTTTTGGCTTTTTTATGCACTTTTAGGAGAGATTTTTACGCTATCTTGGGCGTCCCTCGAGACGCGAACAAAAACCAAATCAAGCGGGCCTACAGAAAATTAGCGATGAAATGGCACCCTGATAAGAATAAAGAGGACCCCAAAGCACAGGAGAGATTTCAAGATTTGAGTGCGGCGTACGAGGTTTGTTGTCAAAACATATACTATTTTAAGTTGAAAGTAAGCTTGAGCTTATATTTTTTTCTGTCTTGGAGAGCTTCAATTTGCAACAAAAGCGTTTCCCGTGTCGTCGCAAAAAATGCATTACCTTCTACTCTCACTCTACTAGTATCGGAAATTTTGGGGAAACATTTCAAAACATTTATTACGGGAAAGCTGGTACTAATAACCCTAAGCTTGTACAACTTAATGCATGAACACAGGTGGTTTCCAGCCAGCGCTTTGCACACCAATAATTTTCAGAATTTTCACGATATCGAGTCAATGTTTCGAGCTTTTAAGTTGTTGCAACAAGCCTTGATAAATAAATTTGAATGAACTTGAAAATTTGCCTTAGTACTTTCTTGGGTATAGCGTTGCGTGTTTGTCAAATTACTCTGTCACTGCTCGCCTACAAATAAATTGTCAAGTCTCCACGCAGTAGTTCCACAACGCGACACTTGAGTGCGAAGTCAGTCTGTGCAACGTGTAAGTACCCTACGCCCGAAGAGAAGAAAAAAACTTTCTTTCGTTCTTGTGGATAAATTTTAGCCAGCTTTTCAACCATGTCAATGTTTTTAAAAGCGACTTTTGCAACGGTGTACAATGTAAATCCGTCAAGGTGTCGGTTCATGATTGGTCGAGCTGGTTGCATTCTTACTTCCGGTAAGCAGTTTGTTATCTCTCTAAGAATATTTTTATGTGCTACAGGTTGTGTTAACTTTTCAGAGATTGCAAATAAACTATAGACCTTACCACAGTTTTAAGCTGCCAACTTGACTGTAGGCAAAACGTAAAGAATTTACATTGCATGGGTGTGCATTGCTAAATAATTTTCATAAAACATTTGCTCAGAAAAATTTATGAATTACTGACTGAAGATACAGGGCAAAGGATTATACTAACCAATTTTTAGGGACTTACCTTCACTTTATATGTTGCCTGGTAGTGTTTTCAATTTTTTCATATAAGTTATTTGTCTGTGTTTTTTTTTAATGGAATTATTGGTCTGTGGGTGAGAATAATTATACCACGATAAGGTCTATATGTCTAACAAAAGTAATTCTTATCATCATTATCAATAAACAAGGCAAAATGATATCAAGAATGCAAGTTTTAATGAGAAAGCAAGACCTTGTCAGCTGTAGGGCTAAACATGTGTGATCAGCCCTCTTTCAGTCATTTTTGGCCCACTGAGGGTGTGTTTGCAAGAGGCCAGTTTTTTTATTTGGCTACGTATATTGAGAATAATAAATGAACAATTTGGATATTTGTCTGCAGACATTATCTGTTCCAAGAAGTGAACAGTTTTTCGAGAGTGAAGCTTGAGGAAAACTGTGAGCTTCGAGGAACAGATAATGACCAAGGACAAATATCCGAGCATATTTTTAAAGCCAAATTGAGGCTAGTGTGTTTATTAGCCTTCAAATATTTTTGCGGTTTGAAGTTTTGGAAAGTGGGGAATGTCACTAGGGAAATATTCACGGATATTCCCCAGTTTTAGCTGGGGTATATTCAGTCACTTGACGCATTTAGACCAGTCGCGTGTGAGTGAAAATATTTGATGGATTAGTGTTAATATAACTTCATGTTGCTAAGAGGTGATTTCACTTCCTGTAGCTCTCAAGTAGTTGACATTAATTTGATAAAAACATAACCTCTGGGGGTTCAAAGGGCAATGCCTTGGAAATTTTTTTTTGGTAAAAATTTGTTGTTTGAAGAGGATTTCTACAAAATCTTGATGAGTCAGAAAGGCAAATGATGATGATGAATGAGTTTTTCACTATAATAATGTATAGAGGATATTACACGGTGGTGAGAAGATATTAATTTTATGTTCGAGTGGCAAGAACAATATCTCACAAGTGAGTGCAGCGAACAAGTGAGATGCTGTTTTTGCCACGAGAACATGAAATTCATATCTTCAAGCTAACGTGTAATTTTCTTTTTATTATATAGACAAAAACACATTAAGTAAAAGAAAAAACAGTTTTATTCACTTAAAGGTGGGAGATGACTCTATGGGTGACGTTTTGCATTATTATATGCACTCGCATCTATATGATAAAGTGCATTATCATTTGTCTCACATATACTAGTTTTAAGAACATAAAATTTCCAAGGGGCAACTATCAGACCGATAGTCCTGAGACATAAACACTCTATTGTCTTTATTGTTCACCACTAAATTTTCTTTCGTGCGGCAGTTCAAAAATCATATTGAATTTTTCAACTTTTTTAGATTAAAGCTGTGACAGCTAAATGTAAAATTTGAAAAAGAAAACAAGCAAAACCCTCTTAATACAATATCAGTTGTTCACTTTCTATAAACCCACTTGTTTACAGAAATATTTTTTATGGACCACTACTATCCATCCAGGTATTTTCCTCAGACGGGCACTATGGGCTGATGGTGTCTCTCCGGGGATGAACACTATCGTGTCATGTGATCAATTTACACCAATAAGAATCAGAGAAAATTTAGTGGTGAACTATAATATAAAATAGATAAATACCTAATAACTACAGTGTTAAAATGAGTAAGAAATTGAGATTTCATAATATTTACAAACCCTAACAAGACAAAAAATTGGGGCCTCCTGATCCTATGTTGTTCTGGGGAGAAATTGTTTCCAGTGCAACCTGCTACTGTAATGTTATCCTGGGAAGTTCCCACCTAGGACTGCAACAGTGCCCATGCTGTGTTTCTTGAGCATTTCAGTACTATGTTACTACCTTCCTTGACTCTATGGGTGTACCAGCAAGAGCCTTGATCATTAAACTTTACCTTGTTCCAAAGCGGGCAGTGGCCATTCTCATGGGTGTGCTCAGACACCTAGAGTGGACAATTTGTTTAAGAGCACTGGGCACAATGCAGCATTAAAATTTGGCCAAACTGTTCCATGTCACCATG
>BLFK01000991.1:187644-195144 GCA_014634185.1 Astreopora myriophthalma | reverse complement strand
TTAAAATGAATTTAGTTATCTTTCAATTTAGATGCTTAACTGTGATGTATTTTTCCTGTTCCTTGTTACCTTATCCAAGCCTTTTTACATATTTGAAACTTGAAGATAACAAAGATACATTTTCATTGTCAGTTTACAAAGGTTGTGTAGGATGGTAAAGGTGGCAATTCCTCATTTGCTGTACAGGAAAGCCAGTGGTGTCTACTTGTATGTTGTCTTGTTTTGCAACCAGACACAATCCCCATGTGGTCTTGAACACAATACTGGCAAGGTTTAGCAGAAAATTGGGTTACTGCTGAGCCAAAAAAACACTTTAAATTGTTTGTATTGGGATGGCTGTTGTACATAAATTGAATTTTAGAAATAATGTTACTACAAAAATAATCAAATGGTTTAAATCAATGTTGTGTTTCTACAGTATGTTGTTTGGTTTTGTAAGACCCTAACTCCTGGTCTTATCACACTTGTATTGGGAAACAGATGACATATTCATTGACCATTTAATCATAAGATATTATGCACAGTGGTATGTTGACCAGCCTACATGTAGTTCCACTTTGCTGTTTAACTCCTGAGACCTTAATAATAACTGTGTGGTTGAGATTAGAGGGTTGCACCGTGTAAATGTCAAAAGAGTGCCACTTTGCTGAAGGAAAAAGCATAATCAATATGAAGTACAGTGTACTGTGATTCTATTAGAGTCAAGCAAGCGAAGCCTGGTTTTGGGCAGGGTTTGAAGAACTAGGCTCGGCCTGTAAAATGACCTCGTTCTTATCACACTTGTCTTGTTAAGTAGAGATGCCTTTGTACGTGCATATCCTCTTTACTGACTGTATGGGTTCATCTTGCATTGTTGTCTCAGTGCTATGCAACCCCTGAAAACTAAATAATGGCTGCATGGGATATAAGTAGTGTATAAATGTAGAAAAAAAAACTTTCAATTAAGCCTTAATTTTTGCTCTCATCACACTTGTAATGGCTATGCATAGAGACAGTGTTCTATTTATTTTTTATCCTCTTCCCTGTCCTTTTCACTTTTAATACCATAATGCACAGTGGTCAGTTAGTATATGTTAAGCTCTCTGTCAGACACTACCATAAGCAATGGCTGTCTGTGTTGATATTGAGGGGATTAAGAGTGCTGATCTTTGAAGTTGTTTGAAGGTTGGATAGTGCCATCTACTCCTGGGCCCAGTTGTTTGAAAGGTGGATAGCATTATCCACTGGATAACTCAATTGGATTTGCTAGCATTTAACCGCTGGATAGCGATTTATCCTGTGGATAGCATTATCCACCTTTCAAACAACTGGGGCCTGCTATCCACTGGGTAACTCAATTGCTCATTTCTGTGTTACTGTTCATCTGTTTCAAATGAAAATGAGTTGTGTATTTTCATGCAAATCAAACTCATTTCCATCTGAATGGTCTCACACAAAGACTTGTCTTGAAACAGAGGCAAACAGCAAGTCTGAAATGGGCTATTGGTTTTTGTTGGGCTTATCCACTTCAAAGTGATTTCATCTGATGGATAGTGTTATCACCTTTTGAACAACCAAGGCCTGATTGGAAAGGTCCTACATAACTCAGTCTCATTGCCACCCACACCTCCCCTATAACTTACCAAAGCAATTAATCAAGCACACAAACACATTTCCACTCCTTTTGTCTTTATTATGAAAGTTGTTGAAGTAGCTACTGTATTAGATACATTAATATACTTAACATAATATTGAAATAATTTATAATTTGCTGTAGACAAAGGTTTCCATCAAATTATTCAAGGATCAAAAATTTGTTTTAGAAAAATAGCATTAACAAATACGGAAATTCAATACTTTTTAATTCTTTACAGAATCTTGCGTAAAGCTTGTTAACTGCTGTTACCTGTTCAAGTTAATTTTGTTTCTATTCATCTTGAGCATGTCATTACTGTTTTTGTTGTTCCTTTGTTATTGTTCGGGGCAGGGTGGTGGAAGGAGGGAATTGGCTTTTCATATTACAGTCAAACCAGGTAAAGCATACCCCTCCCAAGATTCTATTAAGAACTGGAATAATTAGGAAAACTTAGACACGCCTGCCTGAATACATAATAGGCTGGGAACACGATTGTGAGAAATACAGGATTGCTTATATTAAGAAGTGACTGATGGCAACTTAAGCAGTTACAATAAATTAATCATTGCCAATTCAAATCACTGAGTTAAACTTCTGTTATGAAGGTTGAGATTTAGTTTTATTTGCAGTATTTACAGTTTTGAATCAGTGCTACCTATGTTACTTTTTATAGCCCCTTAACTTGTTCACAACCACTTTAACTTGTAACACTGCCACCTGGCCACAAGGGTTATGTTCTGAAATAGATGACTAATAATACTTTCATTAAAGACATCTAAGGGGTGGGTGCACCTGTGGTTTGACTGTAAAGTAAGATGAACATGGTGATCCTCACCATTTAACAAAGCTAAAACAAATTCCTTCATTTTTTCAGTTTTTATATTCAAAACCCAGAGGCCGTTAACACTGCCATATGACCCTTGAAGGGCTCCAGATGTGGCTGCAGTAAGCCATTCAGGTTTTGGGGTGCAGTTTTTTCATCACAATATTGTCAAATGAGCAGGGGACTAGAAACAAGTGTGAAGAATCAGTTGCAATGAAATTTAAGCTTAACTCTGAAAAGATCACCCAAGCATAAGTGTATTTTTTAGCAAAGTTGAGTGCTATTGCTTAAAACACAAAGACTGCACTTTTGAAAATCTGTAATTAAGAGAGATCTGTATGGCTTTTTTCCAGTGATTGAAATTAAAAGCCCACCACTGACTTTCCAAATAATTTTGACGTTCCTGGTAATTTGGCACCCAGTCTCTACACAACAAGCTGCCTGTCTAATTCTCAATATGTCTAGCCAGGGGTTTTGTGGAACAAGCGAATATGACTAATTTAAACTGGGGAACAGGGGAACAAAGAAAATATCTCACCCTAACCCCAACCATGAGCACCTGTCACTAAATCTACCTCACCCAATGGTAATTAATGCTAATCCTCAAAATCCACGCCGGCTTTTAATAAATACTGCTGACCACGAAAAAAAAATTGTTCAGCTACCCTAAAACAGCTCCTACAAGCTCTAATTTCACTGGGGTGGGGTGCAGCTCTATCGTGTGTTGGGTCAATAGCTTCTGTTCAGTGTATGTTTGTTAGGTTCCACTGTTCTGAACCAGTCCTGAGATTCATAATTTGTAATAGCTGCATACTGACAAGGAAAACATTCTCCCTCAATTACTGCATATGGTACTGGGACAGTTTGTTGCCAGAACAACCCAACTTCTTGAATTTTTCCTCGATGTTGAAATCAACATTCTAGTAATATGCTAAAAGCACTTTTAAAGACCCTAGTGACTAATAACTTTTTGCTTGGTGGAAGAGCTTTAAAACATTCACAAGGGGAAACATGATAAGTGCCCCAACACAGGAGCCTGTCTGAATACTGACACCACACCAAAACAAAGCTCGATAGCCATGGTTGCGCATGATTGTACAGATTGAAAGTTTGGTGTAGCTGATCAGAATGCCACTTATAATACTAACAAGAATCTGGAAATAAGACAAAATAACAAAGAGTGAGTAATTAGGAAACTGTAAAAGAGCTATTCCATGAAAATTACTAAAGACTGGGTGTTTTCTAGGGTTTGATATGAGTCTGAAGTCTTTTTGTTGGGAAGCTGGATCTGTTGTTCAGTGAAATATATCACCTCCACCCCCCCTACACACACAAACACACTAGGTTTTTTTGCTTTGACAACAAACAGCAACCATCCAGAAATTCCAGTTTAGCTCCATTCATTTCATTGTAAATGTTGAGTTTCGAGATCCCCCTCCGGGGGCATAGCCAGCCTATAGGCCCATAGGTGTGGGCCTACACTTTTTTCCAGCCCTCTTGGGTTTTTTAATGTGACTTATTATTAAACTATTTTATGATGTGGCCTTGAGGGACCAATCTTACCAGAAGTCAAAAAGCTGGTTACGCCCCTGCCCTTTCAGATTGCATTTCAAGTAAGCTCCCATGGAGTCGAGTCAAGTATTTTGAAACCACACAATGAAAAAGAATGAAGGGTTCATTGCATTGTACCAAAGATAGAATGAGGTTTAGTTTAATAAAATTTCCTCTGCTTCTACATTTGCTCAGATTTAAAACATCGACTTCATGACTGTGAAAAATAAGTGTCCTTTAACCTTTAACTTTCAATAAGGACCTTATAGATTTTGAGTCTGGCAAATGCCAGACAATTTTACTCCTCATTGGCAGATCAACCTCTTTGGCATTAATTTTATACAAGAGAGTTTCAGTCATCTTTCATTGCACACTTTTGTGGCCCAGGTTAGCATAGCATTGAGAATTTAGACATGTACCATGAAGCAATATAATGGAAAAGGGAACAGACACCCCTTGTTCCCTTAAGAGAAATCCATACTTAACTATTATTGCACTGCCGAAGTCTGAATCATAAAGAGGTGGAGTTGGACTCAATGATGCCAACAATAAGATGTAACCTCCAAGGACTGTGTAAACACTGGCTAATATCGTAACTTTCCTGGGGGAAGAGCACGGGATCCATAATGCGGCAAAGCAAGTCAGAGCACTGGCTATACTGGAAAGAGTGGCAACTGTGAAAAAAAAAAGAGAGATCAGTGTCAGAAGCAATATTTACTGACAAAATTGGTGCCACCAGAAGCCTAATTCCTTGGTATCAGCATAAACAGATGATACAACATCAGTCACAAAGTCATCACAAACAGGAAGGACACATGATTCTTTCAAGGCATGACAGATGCTCCTGTCAGACTGAGGTATTACCACTCAATGGGATAGTACCGGTAGTCCATGACAGGATACCCAGCTTAAAGATACAAGGAGTCTATCATAGGAAGTCCAGCATAAAGTCACTAAGACTATTACTACCTCATCCCTGATGGAATGCTAGTTCTTCATAGGAATTACCCAGCATAAAGTGACAAAGAGTAGAGATGGGATGCTAGTCTGTTATAATAGACCCTGCATGAAGTGATCTATATTGGCTTCCCTCTGGATGGGATGCCTGTTGATCACAGGGTAGCCAGCACGTGGAGTTAAATTCTTGCACCTGGATGGAATGCTAGGTCATTACAGGACACGCAGTATGTAGTGAGTAGGAGTATTGCTTCTCCCCAGTGAATGGGATGCCTGTCCATCACAAGACAGCCAGCAGCAAGTGACTTCAGTGAGAAAGCGCTTGTGCTCCTCTGGATGAATCTTAATGAGACAGCAAATGATATTGATGAAGAATTGTCTATCCCAGGCTACCATTCCCCCCCTTGGATGAGTTACTTATTCATCACACAAACGTGAAAAACTAAGTTGGTATTTACCTAGGTGATAAGTTTTGCTGCCATAGGGTTCACTGGCATACGCACTGATCGATGGCAAAACACCATTAGACAGGCAATTTATCCATCCTTGAATTAACAGCAAGTAAATGATGGGTAACGTCATTTCGTGCCTTGCTTGGTGGCTATAGCTTGCTTTATCCATTGTATGAAAATCTTGTGGTGTGTTTAGAAAATCACCAAAAAGTGGGTCATTTTCACTGTGACAGTCCCTCCGAGGTGTATTGCTTTGACCTATTTGCCCTACATGCTGTCTTATTGCCACTGGTAAATAGTTTAAAGCCAAAAATGCCACTCCACATACAATCATTATTGAGAAAAGGAAAAAGAAAAATCCTTCAGGACCGAACTTCAATCCGTCTTCTTTTGCGATGTACCGGTTAGAAGAATCATTAGATGTATTTGAATTCTGCTTTCCACTGCCACTGTTTATGCCTTGGCCAAGGGCCACAAAAGCCGGAAGTAGCCCACTTGAGGTTTCACCTACGAACAGGGCTGTTATGTAATAAGAAGGAAAGATGGACATAAAAGTTAGAAAAACCACAGAAGACGTACAATCGACTATGGCTAAGAAAAACGATAGAATGAAGAGAACAGTGCTGTGATTATCGCCTCCGATACAGCTTGTTTTATCCCAGTAAAATCCAAGCAGGGCACATGACAGAGCTCCGATTGCAACAATGAAAGGGATCGCTGATTTTTCGTGCACTTTTCTAGGGAAGAAGTGATTCCCTGCGGAGTAAATCACAGGACCGATATTTGCTAGCTGGAAAATTACTGCCAAATACGATGGAAGGTTCCATCCTTCGGGTGAATTTTTCACCAACACTGGTAGTTCGACCCATAGGCCATTCACAGCAATCCATGAACCCAAACCAAACAAGACGATCAGAACATATGTTGGCCAAGAAATGTTGCTTTTGCAGAGGAATTCCTTCCACCTGGAAGTTTTGATGGTGGTTTCGGACTTTTCCATGCCTTTTATCATGGCAGTGATGTATCTTTTCCTTGGCTACTGACTATTATGATGGAGTGTTAGACACATAGAGTGTCCAGAACGTGGAGGCAAATCATGTCAGTCAGCGGTCACTAATTTTGAAAATATTTTCATATTATACGTGGTTTTCACGTTACGTCATCGCAATGTTGGTGAACGAAAACAATAGATCTCTCACTAGCTTTCTTTAGTCGTACATTTCACCATTGTGTTACATATATGGACAATGAAGCCTTATATGGTAGTGACTAATTATAACAAAGAGCTTGCACGGTCACTGTTCTTGGGTGCCTGGAATGAAAGAAACACATTGTGATCCCTGCCCTAGACACTGGTTGAAAAGCACCTATAGTTCAGGGAGGCAGACCCTACAAAACCGTTGTCATGGACAATTTTGAATGGTCATTTCTCGCATCTCTTTAACTCTACGGTATTCATTTCTGGCCAAGTGGTTTATAACATCACAACCAAGGTGTCACGTGACCAAAACAGATGGGTATCCGCCACAATACGACAAGACGCTGTGGAAGCGTACACTTGAGCGTTGTTGTCTTTAGATCAGTGTAGTGAAATCAGTTTCAGGCTGTGCATTCACGAGGTGTAAGACAAAGAACAGACTAAGGGAATTCCCTTGTTTCTCTCCTCTCTCCCAAACTATAAATGTTTACAGTCCAAAAACCTTTGACAATAACTCTCAACGGCTTTGCTGAAAGCCTGGAAGTCCACGCAAGCCTTATCTTTAATAATCGAAACTTAATTCAAGTCCACTGTTATTCGTGATACAAACGTAAACATGCTCCAAAACGACCCGAAATGAAGTTATTATAAACAAAAAGCTATTTCAAACAAAAATAGGGCCTCGGTTCGGAAATGGTGAGGGCAGGAGAAAAGATTAACTATTTTCATCGGGCTCCCTCGATTTGTCATAGTACACGAAGGATAAATACTTGTTCATTTCCGCAATACACTGTTTCCATCTTACTTCGAAGCTTAAGTCTACAAATACCTATTTGAGAGGCCCTGGTAGAGGGGGTTTAGTCATCCCTTATCCCCAAAATTCCGGGGGCAGTTATCCCTTATC
>BLFK01000991.1:152644-182644 GCA_014634185.1 Astreopora myriophthalma | reverse complement strand
TAAAACCAATACCAAAGTAATTACTCCGACCAATCACAGCAGGAGCAAGCAGGGCAATGAGCCAATCAAAATTCGTAACGATTCCACGTACCTTGCTCAAAGCGCGGGAAAAATCGCGCGCGCAAGTCGCGATTGGTTTTGGTTTTCCTTCTCATTGGTTGATAAACTGGCGGGAGATTTTTAAGCCAATCACAAAGCGTAGCAATCGCAATCGCGTAATTACTTTCGACAGTCATTTGAAAACCGCTCTATATAAATGCCAAATCAACAATCAAAACAGAATACACCAAGACAAAATACTTACACTGCTTGTTTAACATCATCTGCATGCGTTTCTTCATCTTCTCCTGAGCAGACATCTGTAAAAAAAACAAACAAACAAACAAACAAACAAAACAGACGATACAATGTGCAAAGCAACATGGCTTGACAAACATTGCTCTTGATCACTGTGCAAAATGTCAGGGAAATGAAGAGTTGACCATGACAACAGTACACACATGTGCTAAACATGACATGCAACATTAGTATTAACAATATTACTTTCAGCGGTGTATATAAGAATTCAGTGTTATATTAACTGCGCTATCTGGTTAATATAACACTTTGGACACACAGCTGCTAAGCTAAGCATGCACTTTCCATGCCTTTTCATCATGTTTTAGCATGTTGTTTTGCACTTTGCCCATATTTACCACTCAAAATTACACTAAAACAATTATTTGCCTCAAGCTCAGAGAATATTGGTGAATATGTACCTCCACTACGTCTCAGTAAATATTCATGCCTTCAGTGAATAATAATTGTTAAATACTCAAACACATATAAAATCATTGCAGCATAATGGTATTGCTGCTCTGGGTGACACAGGAAAAAAAATTTATGTCCACAGAACTCCCTATGAATGCAAACTTAAGATGCAAGGAAACATGCGTACTACAATAATATTATTTTGATTTTCATGTTGAGGCTTCAGAATGAACAGGGCATATGATATGTAATGCAATTACTGCAAATCACACAGTTACAACGATTACCTGTACATCAATAACTTACCTTATCTTTACTTGCTGACAAAGGTGTTGATTTGTTTTTCAGCAACCTGAGTTTTCAGCCAAGACACAACTTTTAATTGATAAAATTGTATTATTTTACTGACAGACATATATATGAAAGTTAAGCCTTGGAAACCTCACGATGATTATGAAAAGAAACTAAAACAGGAAGAGAGAGAGAGAGAGAGATGTGTCAAAAATCGACTCACCCAAGAGCCTTAGTAGGAAGCCCTTTTCGATCCTTGCTGTCACGCACACTGTCACGCCCTCGCCAATCACGTTCACGACTTCGGCTTCTACTGCGACTGTAGTTTTTATACCGGTCGTGTTCACGGCCACTGTGACGTTCCCTGTCACGTGACCTGCTTCTGTTGCGTGACTGGCTTCTGTTCTGTGACCTGCTCCTGTCACGTGACCTACTTCTATTACGGGATCTGTCACGATTGTGTCTGTGATCACGGTCTCGTGACCGTGAACGTGTTCTACTTCTGTGTTTCTTGTGTGACTGTGATCTGTCACGCTCCTTCAACTTCTTGTTTTCTGAAGTACTATTGGTGTTGATTTGTACCACAACGTTACATTTATGAGACAGAGAACAAAAAATTATAAAGCACAAAATGGAAAAGGTTACGAGATTCCAGCACAAGGTTGACAAATTGATAATAAAAAAACATACCAAGTTTGTGATTGCACAGAAATCATCAATGTTCAAGAGTTGGTCATCATGTACACACCATAAACAGGAACACAATGAAAAGAAGAAAGCCTCAAATTAGCTAACAATATGGTATGTAAGCTAAACAAAGTACTGAAAAATTCTAAAAGGGATGAACCCAGTGTTGACTTTTACTCTTGCTATTGGAGAAGTATAAGCCAGGGAGGAGCTACATGTAGGATGAGTACATATTCTCACAGAATTAATACAGTCATGTTTGTGATACAGTTATAAACAAAAGGCTTGACTCAAAAGAAGCGCTCTCAAAAGCTCTCTTCTGGAAGGCACAATATAAAAGACAACAAGCCCATGATCACTTTTTGCTCTGATAACTAAAACTAACTTGTGACAAGCAAACTTCACCCAAAAAGTGTTGCTAACTTTTATTCATAGGCATCTTTCTTCTTCTGAACCTTACAGCAATCTTCCTGACCCCACCCCTATGAAACCCATAGGTTGTAGTCCTATCCCATTATTTTGCTCCCCATATTGAACAAAGTAAGGTTAGATATTAGAAGCCAGAGCTCACACTGGTGGAGCTCAACCTATGTTCTGTTACAAAATGCAACTGAGTGTACTGTAACCCCNNNNCCCCCCCCCCCCCCGCCCCCCCGGATTGGATGCTAGTCCATAGCAGTGTCACACCCTGCACTATATCACAAGGCACCCATTTGTATACTTGGGTGAGTCCAGAGATACTGTGGAGTGAAGTTTGTTGTCTAAGGAAAGACACTGTGGCAGAGCTAACCCTCAAACCATTGAACTACTGAATCTCAAAAACCTTAAAGTGGCAATACAATGAAAACACTTGAGGATATTTTGTAAAGATTTTTGACCTCACAGCTTTCTTGAACATCTCTCATTCAGCGAGCCCCTGTCGACGCATAGCAGGGCCTCTCATAGTAGGGCAAAATCAAAAGAAAAAAGAATACCTAAGGACCCTCTGTGTTCTTACAGTCAACTTAAAGCTGGATGCATGGTGCAGATAACAAAGTAAAGTAAACCGACCGGGAAGAGGATGTATGCGATTGAGATTCACCACCCCGTTTCTTGGTTGACTGGTTGGCATCTTGGTGGCTGAATTCTGTAATGAACTCTACTTTTCCTGGGTCCTCTGGGGACTGTGAGCGGGAAGATGAGCCTGATGAAGACCTGAATGGGAAAATTAATGTCATCATCATCATCATCAATTTTAGCCAGGCCTAGATTTACAGAGCATCTTGTCATAGATAATATTTCAACCACCCATACCATACCAAGACCATACCACAACAATGGGGACTACATTCATGACTGTCAATTCAGATAACCAATTATAATCAACACACAAAGCTTGGGGAAGGATGGATGGAACAAAGGGACAGCAGGTTGAAGGAAAGTGTTGCACAGAAAGAACATGCATTCTACCTTTGTTTTTAGATCTGGCAAATAACTCGTATCACATTTCACAATAGAGAGCACATCCTAATCAAACCATGGAGAGGAAAGTTAGATACTTGTGGGGACTGCTGCATAACATCAGGGTCTCTTGCTTTTGAAAACAGACTTTCATCAGTATTTTAGAATCTGATCTTTTGCCTGTCAAATTCAAATATTTTGTATTTTCATTATTTACTTCTTGGTAATTTTACAGAGTTCCCTGAGTCGATTGTCAGTAAACTGACAGCCGATAATCAGGCAACAGATGACAGGTAACCAACAGTCAACTGATGCACAACCAACAGTTGGCCAACAGCTTTTCGGAGGAGTTGCCATTCAAATTTACCCACTACCCATAGCTCATACTCTGTTTCACACTCTTTACCTTCTGTAGGGTTCATATGTAGGGCTTGCTTTCCTTGCATAGCTGGTAAAACCCAAGAAGGGAAAATTAGACTGATACAGCATTCATACTAGAAAACAGAACAGACTTGAGTCTTATAAGATATAATTTGCTTTTAAAGGTCCTTTTCAAGCTTGTTAACATAACCACATAAGATATCACATGGCAATAAGTAATCTTCTCTCCTAAATGGTACCTTGGAGGTGACTGTTCCACATCATGAGTTCTCCTCCTTTGCTTTTCACGCAAGGAACGTCTTTCACGTTTTGCACGTCGACCCTAACACACAGGTGAACCTTCTTTAGTCTGATACTATTCACAATGGTAATAGCAGTTACAGATGAATACTACAATAACTGCTTAGCATTCTTGCACTGACTGTGCATGTTGAACTTTAAAACTCACAGTGACAAGAGATCTCTCTTCCTCTTCTTGTCGTAGTCTCCGTTGTTCTTCTATTTCCTCCTTATCTTCCTTTAGCTTTCTGCAGAAGAAGGAACAGGCCATTTTCTAACTTGACAAACTCTCACTTCTACATTCTCCTTAAATGTCAAGTTACATTGAGATTGAGTTTGATGTTGCATAACAGGCACCTAGTTGTATTACTATACTTACCACAGGACACCCATAGCTTAGGGTATGGAGTGTCCATGTAGTAATCTGGAGGGTTGCATGTTCAATTCCTACTAGGAACTCTGAAGATTCTCTGGGTAAAACTGACTCAAGACAACTTCATCAAACAAAGATTCTAGGGCAAATTTAACTCTATGCTCAACAAACCTGCAAAATTGAGCTGAAGCCATTCCATAGTGCAGTCCTTGGGAATCTAAAGTCTCCCGCTGTTAAAGAAGACAACAGAAAAGCATATCTAAAAGGTTATGCTACAATTGACCATAATATGAAAGGAATAACACTAATATTACTATTACTGTAGTTCTTTGCAGTCATAAATCTTGACATTAAATTTCTTGAGAGCCAACACTAAAGAGTGAAGGTTATAACCTGGTTTGCATCAATTTCATCAACATCCACAGTAACATCTGCAAGTTGAAAAAGAAGGATGTTAGGTAACAGCAAACATGCATCACCACAAGCAGATATCAGTGGAGTACAGCTGTATATGAAACTGCCTTTCTGAGCCAGGATGCAAAAGTGGAAAGACTATGCCAACAATATTTCATCAGAATGGTTCATGGCAATTCAACCTGACACTTCCATAAAAAGGCCGTTTACCCACTGAATTTACATGTACATTGATTGGAATTTGGAAATGTTGTTTTGTTTTTGGAAGAGGAGAAAAACAGAATTCCAGGAAGAAAGCCTCTTAAAGTGGAGTATTTAGAGAACCAACGATAAACTCCAACCCATAAATATGACTTTGAGGTTGGGAAATATTTAAAATTGCTCCTGCACCAAGTAGATGATAAGAAAGCTAAGCAAAGCTAACTTTAGCCTGTGTAGCAAGCACTCTGTACCAGCGAAAATTTCCGTATTCTGGCCACGGGGAAATTGGGGCAAGAAAATTGGTGGACGGGTCCTCTCCCCACTCCTATCCATCCACCTATTTTTCGCCCCAATTTCCCGCAGCACGAACACGGAAATCTTCGCTTGTACGGAACGTCTGCTTCGCAGGCTAAGCTAACTTTCACACAATGGCTGAATATCTTGGAGGCTTGTTCAAGATAATTACCAATGTCGCTTAGAACACTGTCACTGTCGCTGTCGCTGTCACTGTCTTCATCATCCTTGTCCGAATTACCAGCACTTGCATTGTCATAGGTGAACCCTATGGTTGCTTTTGCTTGGCTTCTGCAACACAGTTAATGATATTGTTTGTTATTCCACCACTGAACCAATGTCATACTTGGGTGTCACTGGCAACTTTTCAGTTTTTACAAATAGCACACTTTTGAGACTCCTAAAAAAACTCAAAGCAGCTACAGGGTAGTTACAATATTAGATCATTGACTGTTTCCTTAATAATGGTGAGAAGGCAACAAATTTTCCATGAAACATTATTTTATAAAGTAGTTCTAACTTCTCTTTTTCTTTCTTGTCTTCATCTTTCTTTACTCCATACATTTCTTCTATTTCAAGCTGACGAATGTAAGACTCCTCAGTGGCTAATAGAAAAAAAAAGCTCTCATGAACTACATTCTTGAATATATAATTTATTATTAAAAACAAAACTCCCTTTAAAGAGGTCCTCACAGACTACCTCATACTGAGTATTAATGTGGACAGTGATTTTTCTCTCAAGACCCAAGATTTACAGATTGAAGTTATCAGTCAATTCTGATTTCATTTGTAAGAATGTAATCTCCTGACTGACCTTATGAGAAGTCACTTACTATTTTTTTGACTGACCTCAATGAAAATAAGTAAATTATAAACTGACCTCCACTACAGTCAATCATTACCAATGTCCTGTATCTCTCATAATTCAATCTGTGTTCCTCGGGATCAGTTTCCATCAGTGGCCTGCCAAAAACAAAATCAACACAAGATTTAGATCTGTTGGAACCACAAATAATTGCAGAGTATGACTGAATTGTCAAATGGACCCAATCTCTGATACAATGTTGCTCTATTGACTGAGCTCAAAGGCCAGATGGGAGCTGGTCATGGAAATTTGAGGACAAATCGGCTCAGCCCAAGCCAAGTGAACTAACAGCAAATGAGTGCCCTCCATCTTATCTGGAGGTTACTGGTTCAATTCCCGCCCTGGCTAGAGATTTTTCTCTTTCCTTGTGTGGTTATTAAATAGTTCCTGACATCATGGATCACCAAAGCTTCTTCATCCATCATCATCTACACACAGTAATGTTAAGCCTTACTTAATTTTGTCATTATGTACACGCTACTGGAGGACACTCATTCTTTGTTACACTGTTTAAATCTTGTGGATGATGAGTCCTCACCCTATAGAGCTTGATAAAGGTCGCTCTGGTATCATATCCAAATGTGCCCTAACATCAAACCTATAATGTAAACAACTAAGTTAAAAAAGAACTTGTGCTTAATTTTAAAGTCAAAGAGACTTGACAATTTCAGAGAACTTTGCAAACATTCTTTTTACTCATTTCAAGTCAAGTTACACTTTATTCATGCTTCTTGGTATTAATACAAATAATAGCATATCAGTACTTACCGGTAAACGTTGGAAAAAAAAAAGTAGTAAAACAAAGGAAAGGATTCATGGCTTTGGAGGTGCACGCAATTTGTTTGAATTTGAATAAATCATGTGAGCTTTGTTTATACTCCTGATGTATTTTCTTAACACAACATTAGTTGCCTTTGTATTTTTGTCTTTATTGCTTTTCCTTGTCATTGTCAAGTTGAAGTTATGTTTACCTGGTTAGATTTATTCCTCATCTCTTTCTGTCTTCATGACAGATAAAGATGAGGGTGATCACCATCTCAAAGATGATGACGACGATGGTACATATATCTCTCAGGGCTCAGTTGCTAGATTAATGCTAATCAGCAAATTACCGGTAACTGGAATTTTAATTTTGCTCTGTGAAAAACACTTTCCAAAAGTAATTTTAGACTAGTGGTAAACAAAAATGTAAGTGACATCTGAAAGGAAAAAATATAAATTTTGGGGAAAATCATTGATGGTAAATAAACTAGCATCGAAGTTCAGTGTAACCCAGCATTTATTTCATCGGGCTTTGAATGACTGGGCCCCAGTCACATGTCCAATTTTGCTGAGGACAGGCATATTCCGTAACACAAGTAGAACAATACACATGCATCAAAGAACATTCTTAAGCAATTATGTATTGCGAACAGCACCAAATTTAATAGTCACCAACCTGTCAATCATATTATTTGAATCTCCTTGCCATGGCATCCTAAACATTATTGAAAACTTGGTCAACAAGAGTGACAATACCAATTTTTATTGATGAATATTTTAGTTATCACAGTCTAGATTGTGTAATTTTTTCAACTCTGCATGAAAAATAATATTAGTCAAACAAGTACACTCCTCTCATCACTCCACTCCCTGTCAGCAAGACACCTTTCCACTCACATTACTGATTTGCCATCCCCTGCTGCTGCTAATTGTGGGTCAATGTGGATTTTGCATTTCTGTCCATAAAGTCTTAGAAATTGAGTTGGATCTTGTTTCTGAAAGAGGTGTAAATAACAAGGAGAGAGAAGTGGTCTTAACCAACTGTTGGATGCTGCATTGTATTGGAGTTTTCCAAACTCATTAATAATTCACAAACCCAAACCAAAACAAATCACTACAGTGAACGAAGTTTGTATATCTCTTCTTAATTAAAATGAAATTTTTGCTTCTTCAAATTCAAATTTCTTTTAAAGTGCTGGTTTCTTTGGGAAGCAATAGCAAACACTCAAAGGAGTGTTTCATCCTCTATCCAAACACTTTGCATTTAGTGAAAAAACTTGGCCTTTGACCTTGTTTTCTAACTCACTTCTCTGTATTTGGATATCTGATGAAACATTCTTTTCTGTTTTGTTAGATTGCAAGAAATATTTTATAAATATTCTTCCCTCAGGTTGATTTCCTGTCACCAATTCAATACCCAACTTCCAAAAATAGCTAACTGTTATTGTATGCTGGTGCATGACCATGTGCATTTATTGCTACGTACTTGTTCAATTTTTATGTTTCTTTTTATTGCCCAGGCATTACTTGAGTATTGGTTTGCAAGTTTCATGTGATTTATTGCTTCAACAATTATGTAAAAACCACCCTACAAGACTAGCTTCAATACATGGTATGGTTGTGAGAAAACCTTTTGCAATATAATACATTACTACTATGGCAAAAAGTTGCACGACAAATTTGAAATGAAGCAACCCCATCCAAGCATGCAGAAAAAGCAGATTAGCTTTGAACTTCTGTCTGACAAAATGTATATTGCACATTACGCTGATTTTAAGATTTGAAAAAGCCACCACTGTTTTGTTCTTGTTCAAAATGCCAGCCTTTTTAACACGTGGATACGCGAAGCGTAGAAACGGGTTTTTGTTGGGACTGCGATATGCAAATGTGTCACTCGCTCACTCAGGTGTAGAATCTTCGTAATTAGTCGGCCCTGAACGAACCGAGTCCGACGCCATATTAGAACACGAGCCTCACTCTCGTGTTTGCGCGGTCGCTCCAAAGGCTTTAATAGTAGAGCAATGATTACAAGTTCACTAACATGTTTCATCTCTACATAACTTACTTTATCCACGTGTTCACCATAGGTCTCCTTTGATTGCTACTCACTGTCTATCACTCATTATATAATAAACTCAATTCTACACATGTTTTGATTGGTTCGCACTTATGACCTATCAGAGGACAAACTTGTAGATGGCCGTCATCTATGTGTGTTTTTGTTTTGTTTCGTCTCTTTATTATATAAAACAAATAGATTCCATGTTGCAGTGCATCTGTTCAGTAATAGATCATAGCAGACGTCAAGATGTGGTGAGAACATCAGTGACACACTCGGCTATCACCTCGTGTGCCAATTTTTTGTTCTTACCATATTTTGACCTCATCTATGATCTGTTACTAAATAGATGCACGGCAACATGGAATCTGTTGGTTAAATTGATAGCGAGTAGCGAGCCAATCAGATCACAAGATTCATGATAGTATGTGATTTCTATTAAAACTCAATAATTGATAGTATCTGAAGCCATCAATGTAATTGACTTGTATCAGCTGGTCCGCCCCCCCGTGAAAAAAATCACAGTTTCCTTTCTTGCCTCAAAGCTCTTCATCTACGATTACAAATACAATCTAAAACAAATCCAACCATCCTTTCGTAGAAAGCCCTCCTTCTTTCCGCCCTCTTACGATAATCCACCATCATTCCTCGGAGTTTCTTCTCCTGCTTTCGTGCTTCTTGCCACATTTTGGAAGGCGTTCGTTCACACAAATTGTCAACGCACAAAATTTAACCTATGAGGGATCAATCGGTTCATTGTTCATCGATGAAGGTCACATTCTTTGCGGGGAGAAACGCATTGTTATTGCTTGTAATTCAACTTCTTTGAGAAATCTGAGTCCACGTTGGGCGTTGGCCAGCGTGTCTTCTAGCAAAGAAAAGTAGGTTATGTAGGAATGGTCAAACGATGTCATTACATTGCATTTTTATCTTACTGAGGGGAGGGTAAAATTGGCAAAAATATGATGCTCTTCTTCCACCAAAACGTTAAATTTTTCTTCTGAATTGCAGAGCCATGGAACATATTCATTTCTCTTTAAAATAATTTTTTCCACTCCTTAATTCAAAAAAGAAAACCACCAGTTACTGTATTACTGAATATTATGGTCATGCCACAGTAGGGTGGGGGTGGGGGTGAGAGAAGCATTGTTATTCTTGTCACTGTTATCACGCATAGCGCGCGTGATAATTTCGCGTTGATCACGCGGTAGTCTCACTTCACTAATGATGGCGAAAATTGTGGTATCGTTAGTTTGTTAATGGAAGCTTGGCGTTACAGTGCGTTAAATACGCAGTTTCTCAGCTTGCAGCAGAAGCTGTTGTCAACAATGCAAACTTCTAAGTGAGTACAATTCTTTTGTTTTAAACAATTCTGGAAAGCTCTCTAATTTTTCGCGTAAATCTCCGTCACGTAACTTAACTTTGGAGACGACTTCACGTATCGCGCGCATGTAATCTGTTCGTGCTGGTAGTCGTTCCCGAGGTCAAAGTTATATTTTTTCTTTTAACTTCCATAGGAAATGGCGGTTACACTTCCGAAGTTTCAATTCTAAGCTGAAATGGCGGCTAGTTTTCAATAGCGGTGCCTTTTAATTTTCTCAGCTCACATGGCCTAAGTATTTGCCATACGTGTATTTGCACGCTTTGTGGAATTTCTTTCACGGAATTGAACACGCTTTTCGCTGCATGTTCTTTTGTTTTGTTTTTGTTGTTTGTGTTTTGGGTTGCATTTTTTGCAGTTTACACCTAGTTTTAAGGGAACAAACTTTGTACTTCCGTACACTGGTGCCGGCAAGATTTCCGCACAGGTCCCTACTTCATTATGCATGCATATTCCTAACAAAACTCTATTCACGCTCGTTCTTTTTGGAAGAGGGTTAGTAGGAATATGCATGTATAATTAATGTAGGGAACTGTACGGAAATCTTTCCCTGGTGCCTTCCCCCAGACTTTTTTACCAGAATGAAATGATTTTGGAAACCAACATTTCAGGAAGCTGAAGTGTTCCAAAAGTGAAATTTTCACTTGACACTTTGCCAGTAGTACCAAAAGTGCGTGCATACATCCTTCGGCTTAACTACAGAATACAGGGCCACTTATTTCCATATCATTAAATATCAAAAGCTCCCACTGTTGTTTGTCTCTTTGTACAAAAGCTTCTAACTAATTTGCATGTGCTGGCCCTGTGGCCCTGTTTCTGTAGTTAAAGGCTAAATTACAGAATGCAAGGCCACTTAATTATTGCCATTTCATTGAATAACAATAGTGAGTGTGATGTGGTTCGTTCTTCAAGAGCTTCGGCCCAATTTGCATGAGGTGGCCTTGCGTGGCCCTGCATGGCCCTGCATGGCCCTGCATGAACCTTATTGAACAACATCTTCAGTCAACTGTATGGTGACTGTTGACCTATAGTCAGCTGACAAAGGGTCAACAAGTTCCCCCTCCACTCCCCTAACAAATGTAAGAGGCATGCACCATTACTACATTGTAGCACCTACTAATGCAGATTCAGGTGACATTTGCAGACTGAGAACTGCAGACTGCAGAATGCAGACTGCCTACAAAGAGCAGTAACAAACAGTATTCAAGTCTAAGCACCCATTTCAAATAGCACTCTCACTGATAAACAGTTTTTTAAGTATAAGCACCCATTTTAAAATGGTTGGCTTTCAATAATAGCAAGTTAGGGTTATCTAGGTTTGGATTAATAGACTGCATTCTGCAGTCTGCAAATGTAATGCACTGGATTCATAGCAGGAGAAAAGAGACTTCCCTCCTTTTGGTGGTCATTGGTCTATGTCCTTTACCTCTTATATTTCTCAGCTCTTGCTTACAATTCCTGTTCAAAATCAAATGATTCTAAACCAGCGGTGATGCTCTTTGCCATTCAAATAAACCACCTGCCTTTTTTTCACAGGGCAACTACATGACTTGTCTACTTGTCACATTTGATGATCTGCCCTACCCCTCTCGACTCTTACCTTCTTCTTTGGAACTGTTTATTATCATGCTGGGCCTAACAAGGCAATGGCCTGCACTTGCAATTAATTTTAACGGTACCAAAAATTCTAATTTGAGAAAGGGTTCTGATAAAGAAAGGCACACATTATAATTTATCCCAGTTGAAGGTGCCTATCATTGCAAGGAGAGTGGATGATAAATGCAATGTTGCTGTTCTTTTTCAGAGATAATAATGCAGCATCTATCGAACCCATGGATAGTGATTTTTATAATAACAATTTAGCTAATGTCAAGACTGGACTGAAGCGAAGAGCAGTTGATGATCTTCAAAATGAGATCTTTCAGGTTTGTTTTGTTTTAGCATTATTTTTACCGGTTAGCTCAGTGGGTAGAGCACAGGACTATCATGCGGGAGGTCGTGGGTTTGAACCTCGGCTGGACTAACACTCAGGGTCTTTAAATAACTGAGGAGAAAGTGCTGCCTTTGCAATGACATCTGTAAATGGTTAGACTGTCTAGTCTTCTCGGATAAGGACGATAAACTGTAGGTCCCGTCTCACAGCCCCTGTTCATAAAAAAATTTGTGGGACGTTAAAGATCCCACACACTGTTCGCGAAGAGTAGGGAACTTAGATCCCAGTGTTGTGGTCTGGCCTTTGTGTATGTGGTGGCTGAGATCATATATGGACTGATGGCAGCTGCCAGAGGCGCCTTTACAGGCTGACGTCCGATCTCACCCCAGAGAAAGAATTGTAAACCGCCATGAACCGTATGGGATATGTGCGGTATATAAATCCATTATCAAATGACCAAAAATTACCCAATTGTTTTACTTTAAGTATCTGAGTGTGTGAAATGAAAACTGTTCATAAATGAGAATTATGCCAAAATTATTGCTTTCAGGGCTAGACCTTATATACAATTTTAAAAATACAGATACACATACATACATACATACATACATTTATTGAGACTCCCTTTTCAGGGCTTTTCAGTCACAATGTGCTAACAATTTAGAACTAACTAGTTACCAAAAAAATGCTAAAACTAAGCAACTAAATTAAATATTGAAATGATGAAAGTCATTTTAAAAACATATTTATAAGTCTCTTCTTAAAAATTCAACAGTCCACTACTTCATGTCTTTGGGTAGTCTGTTCCAAGATGTAGTGCCTCTTGGCCTTGCGTGAAAACATCAGAAACAGCTTGCACAATGCTTGAACTCAATTAAACTACTTACTGTATGGTCTTAAAGTGCTTAAATGTAAAGCCAAAATGACCATCCGAGTAAGCAAGCATAAATTAAGAAAGTTGTGTAAATATTATCATGGTACATGTAATGCTGAAGACAGGCAAGTAATTGAATGTGTCTAGAAAATAAAACTTAGATTTAAATGTCTGTAATATCTAATTAAAAAAATAAAATAAAAATGTGTTAAATGGTATCCTTTCATTGCCTTTGAAGGCCTTGAACTGCACTTATCAAAAAATTACCAACTTTGAAATTCAAAATCCAATTATTTTGGCATGGTTATCTTATTAATAACAAATTTGCTTGTGAGGTGTCAGAGAGAGGGAGAGAGAGAGAGAGAGAATGAGGTTTGTGATTAAGTGGCCCATTTTAGTACTTTACATTATTAATTTAGTGTAACATTGTCAGTTGGTTGCATTTGTTCTCACTGTTGATTGATCGCATTGTGAAGCAAAATACCTGTGGTTGCTGGGCAGGAACCAGTGTCTGTCCAAGTGACTTGTTGGTTGAGTAATGATGCCTTTCTTCCTGCGCAGCAATACTGGTATTATGTCGAGCAACACTATCAGTCATTGTCAAATTCGATACTGGAGATGTTAGACTGTCAACCTGAAATCCGCTGTAAGTTGAAACTTTAGAGTTTGGTTGCTTTTGACAAGTGCAGTAGAGCCACTGAATTAATAAGATCTTTTCACACTCTTAAAATTGCAGAAGAAACAAGCTGTGAACTTGAAGTGTTGAAGAAGATGTCTAATGTATTCCTTAAGTACAAAACCCACAAGAAACTAGAAAAAAGATGTAAAACATTTTGAAAGCAGGACTCTTTTAGCACTTTTACTTCATACATGTAAATGCATAATGGTTTAAACTTAAAATAGCATTGTATAGTTAAATTTTAATATGGCATTTTCTTGACAACTCTTATCCCTGACAAATCCTTAAAAATAAAATGTTTGAATAATTTCCAAGTCTATTTTTCCAGTGAAACAAGCTGGAAATACTCTGTGTAGTTATGTAAAAATGCACTTTGTTTGCAGTCAAGGGCTTAACATATTCTTAAACTTGTTTTAACTCTTATTCCTTTTTGTTGTTGTTGTTTTCTTTCACAGTTCATTCTTCTTAATCAGTTTGTTTTCTGTAATTTATTTCTTGTTAATAAGACTTTTCTGTACAACTGAAAATCATCAGACTCAAAGATTTTACTGTCAGGTAATAATAATAATTATTATTATTTGTTACATTTTTTTACTCAAGAGATTACTGGTGGGCTATAAGTATTTTTTGCAAACATTAAGAGTTTGCTATCAAATGACTACATTAATTTTGATGATGAAAGAAGTTAATTATTGTTATGATGTACCTTGGTTCCAGTGTGATACCATTCATCATGATGACAAATAAAAACTCCATTTTAAATTGTCTCTGCTCATGATTATGGGTAACAGTTATTAATTTTATTTAAATTTATTAGCCAGTTTACTGTGTTGGTACATTATCATCATCATAATCATCTTGTGATAATCATCAGGGTTCTGGTCACACCTGAGCTATCTATTTCCATCCATATGAGGCTACAGTGTGTAGTGGTAACCCAGAGCAGTTTTTGCATTGTCAGTTACTGGTAAAGGAAGGCACAAGTCACACAAAGAAAGCTTGCTCTACTTCTGGCTCCCTAATAGGTCACTTTCCCAAGTTAATCTTGACTATGGTCATCTTCATCTACCCTCAGATTTTGGAGTAGCTTATGTAACTAATAAAATTATATGCAAGCATTCATCTAGTACTTAACAAGGTACAATCTGAATGAAGAACAAGCTACCAATGTGATTACTAATTTTGGATGGATCTGGTGAACAGAGCATTGGTCTCTTACTTGAGGCAAGAGCCCCTGTGTTAACGATTTCTTAAGATTCACAAGTGTGCATTCTGTCAAATAGGGCAAGTTTGGCAAAAGGGATGAGCTCTCAGAAGCTTGGTCAACAAACTCTAGCCTGAAGTTAGATGTGTATACCCAGACAGAAGCTTCACATGTAACAGATACCTCCAACAAATCTTTGGTAAGAGAACCCATGTGTCTAGAAGGAGCAGGTTTGGTCTGTAGTTGTGTGAGTATGCACCTTTCAGCAATCTCTACCTGCTTCAAGCTTTGATTGGTTGATTTGATTGTCCACATCTGTTGTGACTGATCACAGTACATTCAGACTGCCCTCTGTTTGCTGATCTATAGACGTTAGACAGAGGAATGTTAAGGTGATCGTGATGTGCTCAAAAATATGAAAGCAAATGATTTGATAAAAGATCAAATAAATAGTTTTAAAAAGTCAACTGAGTCCTGTGTTATGTTTTTTTGGTTTGTTTTTTTTGCTGTTCCGAGCTCTTCTAGGGGTCATTTTACGAGATGTTTTGTTGGCTGTGGTTGAGAAAATGTCTTGCAAAGTGACACCTAAAAGAGGTCGGAACGAGTCACCAAAAAAAGCATAGCACAGGCCTAAGTTGACTTTTTGCTGGGGTGGAGGAGCCCAAGTTAAGGTTCCGAGACGGCTATGACCATGTATGGTTGGCCTCAAGTTTGCAATCGCGGTCTAACAGAATTGCGTAACTCTGAAAATTAGAGGGGGCAAGATGGGGCATGCAGAGAAAAGTGGAGCGAACCTGGAGGCAAATGGGACGACTGCAAAGTTTCATTGGTGTAAGGGTTTTTGATGTCCTAAATGTGGATACGTGAGGAAAGTAATCAACACATTCCGAAACTATCTGACAATGTGGCAAGGAATTCTGTAAATTGAAGCTGTGAACAGAGACACGCTAAACAGCTGAAGGAACACAAAATTCGCTGATTTAGCAGAAAATGTTCGGCTTGTGTGGACTTTTTAATTTCCTTTGCTGGTTTTCCAGGCTTTCAGCAAAGCGGTTGATAATGGTTGAGCGAAAATTATTGTCAATGGTTTTTTGACTGAATTGATTCATAGTTTGGGGGGGAGGAGTGAAACAAGGACGTTTCCTCTGTTCTTTCTTTTACACCTCGTGAATGCACTGCACATTACTCGCCAGCCTTGAAAACTCATTTCATTACAACTATCTAAAGACAACAATGCCCAATCATACGCTCCCACAGTGTCTTGTTTTGATCTTCTCTTGAAATATTTGTTTTCAATAACTTTATTTTTGAGCAATCACAGCCATCGTAATATTCCTCTGTGTTACTGTTGTAAAAACAAACTGCCCTAACATTACTTGTTTCAGCAGTCTTACATCAGTGATATGGTTCAAGCAAACAACAAGAAACTGGAAAATATTGAGAAATTTTTAGAGACCCTGGGCTGCAAGATCGAAGGTTTTTTGGTGACAGGTGAACCTGGAAATGAGTTTGCTGTGGCCAAGAAGATGGGAATGGACTTGGTATGGTTCTCTTTTAGTTTACAGAGATCTCTGGACCACTGACAGTCCTAAAATAAGGGTTGCAATCATGCTGGCTGTGTGGAAAGAACTACTTCTTTCTCATTTCAGCTTATCACATGATTGGGCAGCTGCAAAGCAAAGGTTAAAGTTCATTGTTTTTGCCAATACTGAAACAACACTGAACATTTAAGCTAACCTTATGCCTAAACTGAGTTTGTAGGCCTAAGATTTGCGTTAGTAAATAGATGAGGTTGCTTCAGTATTGGTAAAGCAATGAACTGTGACCTGTGTTTTGTACCTACTGTTGGGCAGGGAGATGAAGCCTAAGGCTAACTTGTCTCAGCCACTGTTTTCAGTTTGTCCTACTACGTTTCTTAGTTGAGTAAGGCACAAAGGAAGTTTGGTGGTAAAGTTTTGACGTTCAAATTGCCATGTTGTCAAGGACAACTTGCTACGTTTCCAATGGTAACTTTTCAGATTTTGATGTCATTCAGTGATAAAGCATGCCCATTGGAAACATGGCAAGTTGCTCTTGACAACATGGTAACTTAAATGTCAAAACATTACCACCAAACTTCCTTTGTGCCTTACTCGACTGAGAATTCTAGCACCTGTATGAATGTAGTTGCTGATTTTGTGTGGCCATATCCATGACTTGTCTGAAATAATATTGCTCAACATTCTCAACGATAGAGCTGCATGGATGGTCTTTTGAAGCCCTACTTCACTCGCAACTTGTCACAATACTATCACCCATGTAGATCACAAAGAAACCTTGCAAAGTTACATCAGTAGGTTAGAAGACCTTCCTTACATCCCAAACTACTTTTTTTTGGCTTTCAGATGTCTCCAGGATGCCCCATGGCACCAGAAGCAGATAGTAGGGTGTCCCTGTCCAAAGTCAGTGTCAAATCTCTCAAAAAGATTCCTGAAAGTCCTAGGGAGACTAATTTCCCTGCTCTAGCAGACAGCACCAAGTCACCAAAGTTGTGCCCCTCTCCAGGACTTATGAACAATTCTATTAGTTGGAGCGCAGGCTTTCAGCAAAGACTTGATACCACAAGGATACCAGTTCAACAAGGGATGCATGCAAGGCTTATGGAGAGGAGTGAATTGGGAAGTGTGGACTCTGATGTTCTTGTTCCCGTGATCGTGTCCCTGGGGGATAAGAGTAAGAAGAATGCCACAACCGAGATACCATTACAAGACATTGTTAACGGTGCAACATGTACTTTGGAAGGTAAGCAACCTATTGACTTGCCAGTTCTGAGGTGTAACTTGTATTTGAACACATTAAAGGGGCAGTGTCACGCTATTTGAGCCGTACTCTAAACAGCCAGAAAATGCTTGTGCATCAATGGAAACCAAAAAAATAATGCTAAAGTTTCCTTAACAAGCACCTCATTGAACAGATGAAATGATATTTGAAATGAATCATAATAATATATTGAACTGTGGATATGAAATCAAATGAAGCTATGATCCTCGCATTTATGGGCCATATTACTGCACTAAAACCATTTTTTCTCATCTGCATCTAAGGATGGCGAGGATGGAAATGGATTGAAACTTGAAAAAGTTGGCCAACTTTTTCAAATGTGGACACCCCTCCAAAAATCGCCAAAAATTTCATGTGGATGTTCTTCCTGTTAAAATTCATTTCATGTTTTCTTCTTGGTTTGTCAGGAATGCTGTTACTTGTCAGCTTAAGTACCAAGTTTCAATTTTCAGGCGGTTAAGACCTAAATACAGCAAAACTACCGTGTCACACTGCCCCCTTTAAACTAAAATACGTTTGTGTTTCGATCAACTGCAGACCCCATTGACTTAAGGGGAGATTCGTTAACGGGAAGCTTTACTATTACTTTAGTTCTACACAACACGTGTGTACAGATCTTCTTGCTGAACACTTGGTTACGATTCAAGTTTCAAGTTTCTAAATGTTTCCAAACAGCATTTATAATATTAGCCTGTGAATACAAGGAAATCAGGGTCCCAGGCAGGAATCGAACCTACAGCCTCCTTAACACTTGTCGAGTGATCTAACCACGGAGCTACAAGAACTCCTGATTCATGAGCAGGGTCCTTTGCCTGGGTTTTCATACAAAGTGTCCCAAATGGCCTATGGACTCAACAATGTAACAATGCAACATTGTCGAGCCCATAGACCATTTGGGACACCTCGTGTAAGAACCTAGGTAAACGACCCTACTCATGAATCAGGAGTTCCTGTACACAGCTCAGTGCAGGGGTTTCAATAAGCACCGACGGCCGACGAAAAACGTCGGCTACTTCGCTCAGAGAAGTCGGTTACTTTTTTCCCGAAATTGAAGCAATTAAAGGAAGATTCTTTCAAACTCTTGTTGATACAGTCGGTTACTGTACTCAAACCACCAACAACGACAACCACAACTTTATTCACACTATTTAGGCAATACAAATAGAGAAATTTCAGAAAAAAATTTCAGATCAAAGGAAAAGATTATATAACTAGGAATTACATAATTATGTATTAAATAAGTATGCAACAGCCAAAGTAGCAAAGCTTTCGAGTTGGCTGCTGCTTATTCGCAGATAAGGAAAGGAAAGAATGAAAAGAAAAAAGGAAGAAAGAAAATATACAATAAGCTACTGTAGGTACAGCTATATACATTACGTACAGCTGTATGTACGTACAATTGACCAGCTCTCAACTGTGTGGCTTCATAGCTCAGTTGGTAAGAGCACTGCACTAGCATTGCAGAGGTCGTGGGTTCAAATCCCGTTGGAGCCACTTGGATTTTTCAAGTGCATATATGAGACAGTTGCTTAAATTGTCCAGAAAGTGTGAGGATCATTTCTTCAGTTCATTTCTAACCCACACTTCACAATCATTTCATTTATATACAAACCAGCTGCCTACTTAAAAATTTTATTGAAACCACTGCATGGGACTATCTACAAAGCATGGTCCAATTAAATGCTGGGCCACAGAAGACAAATCCAGATAGTGGGGGCGTGGCCCAGTGGTTCGAGCGCTGGGTTTGCATGCAGATGCTCCGAGCTCAAATCCCGTTCTTAATCCTCCTTTGCAGACACTTCTCAAAAAACAAACGGTCATTACGAGTCAGAGCTTCATACAAACATAAGTCGATCCCTCCTCCAAGCAGAAACGTAAATGGGCTCCAAAGGAACTCATTTGACATTTTAATCATACTTTTGACACACGATGAAAAGTCCCTGGAATATAGATAGCTTGTTCCAGGAATGAAGATTGTTGGAAATGCTGGGGAAATGTTGCGTAAAAGAGTATTGTAAGTGCGCGTTGTTGCAGTTAGTTCCCTACACAACTGTATCGTGTCGCTTTTTCTCAGGCTTTCAACACCTACGTTATTCGCAAGGCTTTTGGTTTGGAGACAGGAACAGCCCCTTTTCCCGTGTGTGGTTCTGTGGAGACACCAAATTGCTGAGTCGCGCCGAAGCATCCGGGACAAATCCCGCTAAGCTTTCTCTAAATTTGCTGGAAGCGTTGTTCAGTCGAGAAGAGATGGCTGCGTCAAACATCAATGGAGCTCGTGGCCGGGAACTGCTTAATCCAATCAAAATAAAGGCCATTCAAGGTAAGGCATGTTCGCAATCAATCAATCAATTAATCAATGATGCGGACGCATCCGAAAATGAGTTAGCAATGCTTCGCCAGGAGCTTCTATCAGTCATCAGGTTAGGGAGGTCATTTATATTTTGGCCTATGTCCCTTGCTACACAGTCAATGTAGTTGAGTGGTCTTCTTCCTCTAGATGTTCACAGGACATGCTAAATTCATGGTCCTGTTGATAAATAGAGGTTAGCCCGTGTTAATATGTTAACGTCAGTAATGAACAACAGGGCTCAAAAGTTTGCAAACTGGTGCCGGTTATGAGGTGAAATAGGTTACCTCGTTAACGGACTAATAGAAACTATTTGGGGCTAGCACACTCGTGTTTGCCTGTTACTGTTTAACGTTTCGTGAGACATGCGTTGTGTAATGAAAGCCGCCGAGACAATGATACGGAAAGACCCGAATTGGCCTTGAACTCAAATATAAGCGCTGAATTGGCGTTAATAACGTTTGCTGTCTTAAAAAGCCCAAGT
Source organism: Astreopora myriophthalma (assembly GCA_014634185.1). Taxonomy (NCBI): domain Eukaryota; kingdom Metazoa; phylum Cnidaria; class Anthozoa; order Scleractinia; family Acroporidae; genus Astreopora; species Astreopora myriophthalma. Next base: position 162,126 of record BLFK01000991.1, on the reverse strand, counting down.
TGGTCGAGGTTTTGGAGTTCGGATATACGAGAGTTTCCATCTGCACTTTGCTGTGCAATGTCGTCACACCCTTCACAAACGAATTTCTGGCAACGCATCGTGTAATTCGTTTATAGCTTCTATACTTTCGCCAAAGTCAAGACAATTGTCCGCGTTAACTATCAAGTTCTTGCCACTTTGGAGGATGGGAGGCCAACAGGACATTCACTGGGGCTCCTACCGGAGGCGAAGGAGGCCTTGGACAACCTGGAGGCGGATTGATCAAGAGCCGAGGCATCGGCTTGGACTGAACAACTCTGCAGGGCCTTTTGAGATCTTTTTGATACAATTCGAACTTTTGACGATCTACCAAACTACGACCAATCCGATGCAGCTTAAATATTATTATACCACATCATACTTAATCAAAAACTAAGTTGCAGAGACTTCTTCTTTCTCATTGTTTCCTTTTTTCTTTAGCTCACATAAACTACAAGTTTCCAATTGAGCCAGATAAAGAAGAAATGCGGTGGCGTTTTATCAAGCCACGCATTGACAGCAAATGTCGTGCCCAACGAAGGTTGCAACGAGAACAATTAGCCAAGTTCGAAGGTTCCCCAGGGTCTGGGGGCTCCGAGTTGGCGTCTCGCAACCGTCTGCCCCGTGTTGACCCCAGGGAAAAGGATCAACTGTTGTATGGTTATAGCAGATCAACGGAACTTGGACTTTCGATTCCTGGGCCACAAGTAGCCGGGCGTAGTTTTCAGGGGACTGTAACAGAGGTTGATGAAAGCCAATTGAGTGACACGAGTCCTTTGGATCAGCTGCAACCGAATGAAACTATTGTAGAGATCAGTGGGACACCTGTAGTAGTTGAGTGAACCTATTATTGAGACAAGTGGGATACCTGTGTTTGTTGAATGAAGCTGTGTTATTCTGGTATACCTATGGCTGCGAAATGAATCTTTTGCCTTTTTGTATACCACCGGCTGACCTGTAACGGGCTCTATGCCGTATGTTACCAGAAGTGATTTGTGTGCGCATGAGTCGATAGTCTGTTTGGTATGATTTAACTAATTTTTTTCGAGCCCAAACTAAAAAGTGAGATGCCAAAATAATAGATGGCTTTGAAAATCTGAACGTAATTACTAGATTTTTGAGGTCAGGATCAGTGAAGCTTGTCACTTTTGAATAGGACCACTCGGAGCGGAAATCAAGAAGATCAAGAATTGACTTACTCAGTACTTGCGATATTTTTCATTTTCAGCGACAAAAAAAATTGCTTAATTTTTGGTGGCTTACGCGAGAAACAGGTTCGTTATTGAGAAATTGATTTTCTGAAAAACTACCCGTGATTACGAGACAGTCCGTGCTTCCATATTCGAGGACGTTTCCACAAAAGGGTCATAACTGAACGACAATTTTCCCCACCTCAAGGGTAAAAGATGATCATATATCGTCTCAATCATTCGTGAGTTTTTAAGCCCGTTTTTCAATGGCTTGTTTGTGTTGTCGTTTGTATTCGGAAGCCATCCGAGCATACGCCGTTAAACGACAAGGGCAAGTTTGTCCCTCGTTAACAACTCAATGAACAGGGCGAAACACGCATGGAGAGTGCATATCGCACGTATGGAAACTAGTGAAGATTGTGTTTGGGTTCTGAAGACCTCACTTGTCATAAACCCTCTCCTTGTTATTTTGCTAGTGAGAAAGTGATGGCTGTAATTATTTGCCGTGTTGGATACCATTTATGAAAGGTGACTTTTTCTAAAGATTTTCCAAAGTGGGTCCTTAGTTTACCTGTGAAATGTTTCACAGGTAATCTATCGTCAACCTTTGTTCAGGTTGACGATAGAGCAGTTGCGTGTCGAATTCACAAACTGACGTCAGTTTATTATTTGTTCTAATTGGCTCATTGCTGCAGTGTTTTTCTGCTGTGATTGTCGTTGACGACCTTTTTAGTATTGTCTTCGGCTGCGTGTGGATTTGTTTTTCATCAGTTCCTTCTCTTCGCTATTTCCTGTGCATGGCCTCCTTTCCGAAAATTGCAGCCGTTTGAAAGTAAAAAAAAATGTTCCGATTGAAAATCGAGTCAGTTATGCACATGACAGTTTTGACACGTGCATTTCATTGCCTCGATAGTTCTTGGATATTTGATTGTCTGGGAAGTTTCCAAAACAAAAGGCAATTGCCGGCTTGCGGATAACAAGTAAAAATGCATTCATCACTGCAGGTGAAAACACCGTTTACTCTTCCTGAAAATAAATTAGTTCCATGGGGGTGGACTATCAGTGATCGTTGCGCCAACAAATGTCTGATTGCAGGAACCGTTCGTTAGTAGGATCCCTGAAACGCGCGCTGTTTTACACATGTGCTTGAGAAAAGACTTGTTTGATCTGAATTGTCATGCTTTGGGAGTCTCTACGAATCTGCTATCTATCGAACGCCATGCTATTAAAAAAATAAGCGGTTACCACCGAGGCAATAACAGGAAGCCATGGAATCCGGCCCGGAAAGGGGAACAATAATGTCACCAGAAGATACTCCACGTGGATTCTTTTATTATCTAAATGTTTCATTTGATTGGCTCAGTTCAGGTGCCGGACATCAGTCTTTTAGTTGAAAACAGAAAAATGTCAGACACGTTCTCTGTCAAAGACGGTTAAGCACTAATAAAGATAGAGGAAAGGAAATTTTTAGGAGTGAGGACTTGGGTGACACTTTTGACTTCCTTTCTGGTTCATAAGAATACACCCTATGAATAGCACCAGGCGAAAATTACTGCTCTGAAGCTGTTATTTGAAGTCAGTGGTATCACCCAGATCTGAGGTGTTTTCAACTTAGTAGAAGGCTAGGACCACCTTGTACGGCACCGAAACATATCACAGTTCAGGATCTACGATTTACATGCATCATTCAAGGAGTTTAGGACATTGACTGTACATTATAGAAGTAAAAATATGTTGACTTGGTGCAGCAAATGATTTCATTACTTTAAACATCGTGGTGTAAAAAAAATTGTGTATATTTCCAAGGCACGTTACTCAATGATTGTCGCTCTTCGAAGTTTTTGTTCAGTTCGCGCTTTCCTTTATTGGCACTGCCACAAAGGTTATCATGACGTTTCAAGTGATCGTAAAGGCAAAATATTTTTAAGCTGCAGGAAATAAATAGGTGAAATCACGTTTGTTTAGAAACGAAAGACCAGCACAGCGGGAGAACTGAGAAGTTCTTACTGAAAACGGGACTTGTTTTGCCATAACAACTTCCCTTTTGCTTTGCGATCAAATTAAACAAATCGTGCACGTTTCAATTCACTTCACAGAAAATTCTACACTTTGGAAGACCCAATGATAAATTAGTTGAACAAGTGCTAATTGGTTATAACATTGTTCTTATCCTCTTGCTACTTCAATTTCTGGTTTCCATTTTCAGCGGTTCACATATATTTTCGCTATCGCTTCCATTTTAATATTAGTCAGTTCTCGGTTGGGAGTGTTTCCTATCGCCCCCTTTCTGTCTTCACAAACTGGGTGTTATCTCAGTTTTTGCCTTGTCAATTTTCGGGTCCTCGTCGAATGGCTCATCATGTTTCTTCCCCCAGCTGATTCTCCCAAAATGGCTAATATCTTTAAAAGTGTCATTAGCGGAACATAATGTCATTCATGGCGGAAATTCCGCTTGGAGTGCTTTTTGCGCTAATTGTAAAGATAAATCAAGTTTCCTTTATTATCTTTTAGCCGGGGATAATATGCCTTCATATCTCAAGTACTTTTGCATCCTTTCTCAACGTCACGAGTTTCCGAAACGTTCTAAACTACAGAACTTTGTAAAGCAGGAAGATCCCATGGAAGCTGTGTCTTAAAATTGCTGTTCAGATCCCAAACACAGCCTAACTTCTTGCGGACGTGACTAACGCATAAGTATTTCAAACATTTCTATTGATTGTTGGCAAGCTTAATCCATTTCTTGTGTTAGTAAAGAGCAACAGGTTCTTTTTTAATGGTTTAAAACAGCTGGCCTTCACAGACTCCAGACTGCAGGGCGCACAGATTGAACAGGGTAACGTGTTGAAGAGCAGACAACTAAGCTCTGGAATTCAACACAATTTATCATAATCCAACAAAACGAAACCCGATCGCGGCAAATCGAAACAAAACTATGCGATTGTGGAAGAACTGCGGTTGGCTTCGTCGACACGAACTCTGTCATTTTTAGCTTCGTCAGCCGAGTTCGTGACTGACTTGCAATGGGAAATAGCTCGTCTGTGACGTCATCGTTATCCGGCAAGATGGCGTTTCGCAACGTTACACATTTTAAATGAGCCAATGGTAATTAATTACTAAAGGCACAAAAGTACGGCTGTAATTAAAACAGATAGGATAAAAAATAAAGTAAAATAAAAATAAAAAAAGAAAGAAAGAAATCAGTTTTGCCGGCGTCCCAAATAAAGAGATTAATGCACGCACTCGAAATTCCTGAACAGCCATTTTGAAAGCTCCTGGTTTCTCGCTTTGTTTGTGTAGAACTCTTTTGTAAAACGCTGTAAGAAAGTTGTGATTGATTGTAGTAATAACTTTAGTGACCAGACTAACGAGCATATGGGCTAGGGGCATTTGACTTGCTAAACCTGTTTGCATCTGTGATTTCAATAGAATTTTATTGTAACATTTTCCCGCCTCATAGCAGCTGGTACGTTACCACGCTAGCCGGGCTTAAGTAGCATGTGTTCAGTTCCTCTTTTTTGACCTTCCTGCATATTTTAAAAGCTCTTCAAAACATGCTTGTAACCTTAAAATGTGCCTCTTGTTGAGTGTTAAGCGTTTGAATGCATTTTTTCACGACTGGTTGCGTTTCCGTAATAACAACACGTGTCAAGCTAGAGAAGACGTTTTACCTTGTCCGTAACCGCAAAGTTATTTCCTCAGTCGAACCAAGAAATTTCATTTACCTGTTGAAAAGCATTTTCCCGATGTAACCCAGGCTTATTTCTTGAGGCCATTTGTTGATACAAAATATCTTTTGTTTAGTGTAGCACCGGTTTTCAATTCTCTACTCTTTACAGAATGCGTAGCTTCCTACACAAAATAAGTACTTTTTATTGTCTTGTAATTTTCGACATCGAATCCAACCATTTTAAACAAGAAATTGCACATATTGCGTTCCTCCGCAAAAAAAGAAATAAATCATTAATATAATTAATTTAATACAGTGGATAAAACTGCAAGTGACTGCTTCAAAAGTTCGTACTTCGTGCGATAACTAGCTTTGACTCGCTTTCAAAATAAGCTGATCTTTGTTTAATTTCTCATTTCGCTCATCATTTCTTGCTTTTCCCATTTCTTCTCTCAAATTTTGTTTTAGTATCTTATTCTTTGATTTAAGCCTAAAATCGTATTATGTACAGAATATCAGACTTGTATTGCTGACAAAGTTGAAGTACTTTTACTGAGGTACATCTTCAAAAAGGTTTAATTTATCGTTTCACTCACTGAAGCAAAACATACGCTTTTGTATGTTAACTATCCTTATATATTTTACATTACTAATCTAGGGTTACTTTCCTGTTAAGAATCGGTTTTAAGACTTCACGTTGACATTAACTAATTTAGATTCGCGCTCAAAATGCGCTACATTTTTCACAAATATACGTAGTATATAATTTTTTTTACAATATAAAGTGTCCATAAAACTGGATCTTGTTATGTTTCAATGGCGCAAATTGTCCTTACTGTTTACTGTTTACATTTGCTGCAAACACGTTCATATTTCGTGCATCGGTTCACGGAGTCAACAACGCTGCCGGCGTTATGGCAGCCAGGCTCTATATCGTCATCGAGGCTTCGTTACTTGCTCTTTTGTGGTAAGACATTTGAACTGCTGAAACGCAAAAGGCTTCCCTCGCCCGTCAACCTTGATAAATGGTGATAAATTTACGAGTCTCTCGGGAAAACCTTGACCCAGCGTCAAGAACAAGCATTTTTGTTGACTTAGTTCTACAGTCTCACATCTACTGGCATCTACTGCTTGTCTCGTAGTGTAGAAGCTCTTCCAAGTCGTGGATGTATTCCATAGCTAGCTTTAAAACTTCAAGGTCGGATAGATATTCGCCGTTTTCGTTTTTCGGAAGGACTTCTCTTAACTCGCGAAAAGCGCACTGAACCAGCTCTAAACTCTCAAACCCTTCAGACTCCATCTCGGTTGCCTTGGAGTTCATCTCTGCGATATAGTTAACGCTGTCTTGCATCTTGATTGCCATTTCTTGCCAAGGTTCTTAGCAATCACTTGTGGAAAAAATCTGCTTGGTGCGAAATGAAGTCGACGAGAAGTTAACCCTTCGTTGTTTGCTGTCAAACTACTGAACTGTGTTAGGAGGCGTCGATTTAACACAGCGATTTGGCTATTGTTTTCAACCAACAAAGACATTACGTTTTTTTGTTTTGATTATTTCCATGACTCAACTCATTTATAAACATGAATGCGTCCTATGGGACGATGACATCAGCTCCGATACTGTTCGACCCATTGGGGGCATTTCTTACGCGTGGCTTTCAAGCGGCGTTATTCGCCCCCTTATTGGCACTTCTATCACGAAGATGGTTTCAGCAGCGAAATGTAACGTTGCTTAATCTCAAATTGTTTTCGATAACAACAAATGAACAATCCTTTTCAAGGTGCCAAAGTCACTGGTTATCTTTCACAGCGAATAATGCTACCATTGAAGCATTACATAGGAAGCTATTATACGCACAGGTGTGCGGGAAAATTTGCCCGCTGCATTGTTTAGCCTTTGATAAACAACAACAGAGTGCTACAATTGTATTGTCTCCTTTTTAAGGCCGAAAGTGAACAATAGTTAAGGATCGTGGGAAATACACAAGTACTTCGCTTTCTCTCTCGTTAATTGTGGAAGCATTCCTATGCAATGTCATGATTTGTAAATCACCCTGACAACGCGTCAGTTAAGCCTAGTTCGAGCGCGTTTTACTTGAGATACGCTATGGAAAGTTTCTATCGGACGCGACGAAATGCTCCGCTTCGACATCTGGTTTGCCAGATGGGCTTGAGTAAAGGATAAGCAAGTCGCGTTGCCACTGACACCTGCGTAGCGATTTTGGAATGCTTAGCGTTACAATAGACGCAACACAGACCTTAAGAATGTGTAGTAATGCATAACAGCAGACATAGCAATGCAGAGAGGATTAAGATGTCTATTTTCTGAGCCAATGTTGCTGTGCTACGGGTAAATTTTCTGACAAGGCTTGTGTGGGTCACCGCGGGGGAGCGACGAAAGGCGTGTAACACGTGCGGCAAGCGCACGATTTTGAAAGTTCGTAAACAGAAAGCGTGGGAAAATAAGCTCTAGCAAGAGTCAGTTATTTGTTTGAAAGTCACTTGAAAACAAAATTAATTCCTTGAGGGATTTTGCGGCATCAATACAAACTTCTGTCACGAGTTTTTGTGTATTTAATTAGTTAATGAGCTGTAAAATGGCTTGTGAAAAAGTTTGGATCTCTTTACGGAGCTCGTTGTAAATGTGACATATTAAATTATTATTCTATTTAAAGGGAGAAGGACTTTTTAAGTCTGGGTTTTAAAAGCTAGATAGCGTTGTTAGCGCTTGTCGAACGAATGTCGTGGGGCAAAATAATGGGACTTGTAGAAAACATTTAGTGAAACCTGTTAACAAAACGGCGCTGAATCCCGAAAAAAAGTACAAAGAATAAAAGGCTTTTTAGGCTTTGTGCAAAGCTTAATTTCCTTTTGATCTGGGATTTTGAGTGAAACACCCTGTCTTTAAATTGTTTTCTGGCTGCGTTTTTGCGCAACCTTTTTTAATGTGCATATTTCTTGTTGACTGTAGTGTGACCTGCCACTAAATAAGACGAAGACAATATTTGAACAAAACCTGATATTGAGCTTTATCAACCTGTTACTGATTAATCTTTAAGCAATCGGTTGCTAGGGGTTGAGACAAGATGGTCTTCAAGAATACACGTTGCATTTTTCCGCGTTCAAGACATAAATGATAAAAACTGAACCCGCGATTAAAAGAAAAAGGGCTCACAATAGTGAAGATTGATTAGCTTTCATTTGTATTCCAGAGTAAGACGTCAGAATCTTCTTGTACGGCATAACAAAAAGCACCACAGAAAGTTCTGCTCGGAATCTTTTATTTGAAAGCCACTTTACTCTTTTTGGCTTAATGCCATGGCAAAGATATGGACGAAACACCTTATGAAGAACTCTTTTTGCCAGAAAGCAGAGAGGAAGAGATCTCATCACCGATTCAGATTTTTCTGATCCACTGAATTGCGAAATCCATTTCGTTTTCACTGTCAAATCCCAGCTTGTTTCCGAATGCATGAAAATTTAGTTAAAGCTGGAGGTTTAAGCCCTAAAAGAGGCCGGATATTACATTAAATTTAGAGGTAGCTCATTAACTTTCAAGTCGCGTACGAGTTAAGCTGTCTAGTGCCACCTGGTGTGCAGTTATAATCCCAGAACGTGGATAGAGACACATTGTGGTCAGCCTGTTAGAATTAACACAATAAATAAAATAAGAACTTAACAGTTCTCGGTCTAGAGCGGTTTTCAGTTTAGTGTGAAAGGTAAGTTCACATCAGCTTTAGTTTTGAATTACTTAGCTTAGTCCCTTAGGCTAATTAGCCGAAAATTCCCGCGCCATTCTCTCAACCAATCACAAGCAAAAGCAAAATTAATTGTGTCTCGCTCGCACGTGTTTTCCCGCGCTTACCGCGGGCTGCATGTGTTTGATTCAAGTTCTGATTGGTTCACTTGACCATCTGCGTCTCAGTCACTCAGTCAATGGAGACAACTTTGTAGAGAAGTTTTCAGTTGAGTTTTGCATGAAACTGAGTAATTACGCGATTGGTTTGGTTTTGGTTTGATCTGTGATTGGATGAAATTGGAAAAACTTGCAACAGGTTTTCAACCAATCAGATGAAAAACGAAAACCAATTTCCCGCGCCTGGCGCCTGCTGCCTTTGCTTGCTTTGCATTCTGATTGGCTAGTAAAACCAGCCAAGTCATAAATTTCTTCGAATTCGATTTGTGATTGGCTGAAGGGTGTATGATTGGCTCTGTAGTGATTTTATGTTCGAGTGGTACGAACAATATCTCACGACTGAGCTTAGGGAGCAAGTGAAATATAGCTTTTGGCACAAGAACATAAATTCATTTTTTTGAGCCTTTGGGAATGAAATCATTGAACAATACGAAGCTCGACGGATAGACATAGACATAGAGGGTGGTAAAGGGTATTTTCGTGACTCGTTATCGGCTTTTCTTTTATCCCATGAAATGTGAAATGGCTTATCTTTCCCCGTGAATGGTGATTTGCATAGTAGCCGTGAGGCTTGATGTGAAAAATTATTTTCCTTGAAACGAGAAATATGTGTTCAGTTCGCCGTTCGTGAATTGTGAAAGGACCGTTTTATTTGTATAGGTAACCGGATGATCTAGCCCCCCCCCCCCCCCCC
>BLFK01000991.1:103333-152634 GCA_014634185.1 Astreopora myriophthalma | reverse complement strand
TCACTCCTGGATGAAGTGGTGTATGGAATCTGCGAATTAGAAACTTTTCGAAAGTACCAGGTCTACTTAATTTAATTAATTTACTTGATTAATTTACTTAATTAATTTACTTAATTAATTGATATTATCTCTTACCAACCCAGTTCGAGGGCCGTACTGCAAGTACGAGGAGGAGGGCCGTGAATTAAACTGGAAAAAAACAGGGAGCCGTAACTTACAGTATGGCCCGAGAAAACGAGGTTAATATTTATTGTATCTTCTTGGTAACGAATCGAACAGAAAAGCACACTCTGAAATTTTAGCCGTGCTGGAGAATAAGACCCGCTAAATTGGCCAATCATAGTGCGCGTACTATCTGAGAGATATAATAAAAGGTTACACCTGAGTGAGCGAGCCCGAGGAAGTGGTAGCTTGAGAATGCGCGCGAAAAACCTGTGACAAGCCGCCTGGACGAAACTACAAGGAACGCCTCGGGGATTTTTGTGTTATGCAAGACCTTTTCCCACCAGTTGTTTAGGATTTTTACGCGACTTTTGGAGGATTTAACTATGCCAGAAGGACCGGAACTTCACAAGAATAGCCTGATGGTCAACGAAGTTTGCAAAGGACGTATTTTTTGCGGGAAGATTATGAAATCAGCTGTTAGCACAAAAAATCCTGATGTCAAATTTCCAGCTCGTGAATATTCCATCCATGCAGAGTCTAGAGGGAAAGAGATGGCGTTGATTTTAACTTCACTTGACCCAGATTGCAAAATAAACCGAGCCAAACGAGAAAATGATTGCAAACCTGCGAGGTTGAGGATTCTTTTTAGGTTTGGAATGTCGGGCAAGTTCACATTTGGTTCCATTGAAGACATGCATAAACATGCACACTTGAACTTCTACACGAAGGAAAAGCCATTGAAGGTGCTAAGTTTTGTGGATGTTAGAAGGTTTGTCTTTCTTTCCTGTTTTTGACATGCATTTACAGAGATTGCATAATACCTGAGTTGCAAAGAAGTTGTGTATTTTGAATTTTAATTGGCCTAGTGGCTACAACAGTTAAGAACGTTTCGTTGCATCAGAATAAGTTGCGTGATGCGTGACATGTTTCAGCGTGATGCATAATTTTACATGTCGTGATTTAATCATGTTGGATTTCTAAAATTGTAAACATTCTGTAGTTAAGGCAAGGTATCAGAAAGCTTTGTAGAGTTAAGCCATAGTATTGTGTTTCATATATAAAACCTGAGAAATCCATTTCTAGTACATTAGGAACAGAAACCACCTTTTGGTGGATGGCAAGTGTCATTTGCCTTTTCAACAACTGAGGCCTGATACCTACTTAAGGGGAGGCAATTAACACTTTCTTTCTTGCTTTTCTGAAATGTCAAATTACAACATCTTCCCACCCCCTCCAGTCTTTATACTTTGGTAGATGCATAAAATTCAGTTTAACAGTGAGGTCTTGGGGACAAAAAGTAAGGAAGGTTTATCCATTTCATCTTAAATTAGACTGTGTCCAGTGGGTCTTACTATCAAGCTGACTTGTAATACCTCAATAGTTTGGATAATGCCATCCATCAGTCCCCAAGTGTTTGAAAGTTGGATAGAGTTATCCACTGGATAACTCGAGTTCTGATTTGCACACTATGTAAAACTGTTTTACAGAGGTCTGGTAACTAGCTTTCACGTATATAACGTGCAATTTAGTACGATGTACACTTTTCATCCGTCGCCGGTGTATGGATTTCCCTACAGAATTGTAAGTAGTCTTCACCGAACATTCTATTCCTCCAGCCTTGTAAACTCTGATCTAAACAAAATTATTCTATTTCTAATCCACAGTTTGACTGTTATAAACCAGTTCAAGAATTAACGAATCCATACATTGGCTTAACTTTCAAATAAAGTAGCGTTTCAGAGACGAAGGCGCGAAATAAGTTCGACCACTGGATAGCTCAATAATTTGGTTTTGCTGGTGCTCATCTGCTCAGTAGTGATTTATCTGGTGGATAACATTGTACAACTATTGAACAACCAATGCCAGATAAATCAATTTCCAGCTGACAAAATGCCAATAAAACCAATTTTTGAGTTATCCTGTGGATTAAGTGATTTATCCAGTGGATGGTGTTGTCCACCTTTGTAACAACTGGGGCAAGAAGACTGCCTTTTTCAAACATGGAAGAATTCAATTGTCAAATTCTTAACATGGGAAGCAACTTTTACAAACAAATTTCTGCAAGTTGACTGCTCCCCAGTCTGATCTCCCTTCACTCGTCTCCTACTCTGGACAATGATACTGATGCTGTGATGGAGCATATGCACATAACATTACAGCAGCCACATTAGTGGTCCTTCACAAAGAAACTGCTGCCATGCTGGTATCCCAAACCATTCTTATATTTTGATGCAAAAGCTTTCTTTTGTTTGGCTAAAGCAATATATATGGCCGAAGTCACATGAGTGAATTGTCACTCTAAAAAAAATTCTTCAAAGAATATGAGGGCTAGGGAACATATTGTGGTGTTTATCACGAAGGGGTTGTATCTCATTATTGTTTCTAATATACAGATGTGAGTGTTTTACTTGGAATTACACCACTTGTAAAATTCATACGAAACTACATCCGGGACCCTTGTGGCATATTTTCCATATCCTCACTAGGGAGGATATCAATGATGTCATCTCCCACCTTTAAGTGAATAAAACTGTTTTAGCTTTTACTTAATGTGTTTTGTCTATATAATAAAAAGAAAAGTACACGTTAGCTTGAAGATATGAATTTTATGTTCTCGTGGCTGGAACAGTTAATCTCACGAGTGAACGCAGCAAACGATTGAGATACATGTACTGTTCTTGCCACTCGAACATAAAATTCATATCTTCTCGCCACAGTGTAATATCCTTTGTATACTGTGATCACATTTGCTTTTGCCAGTGATGGCCAAGTGCTTGATAGGCTTAGTGGTGGGATGTCTTGCACTTCCTTTCAGATTTGGCCGATGGGAGTTGACTGATGTGTGGTCCAAAGACCGTGGCCCTGATCCAATGTTTGAATATGAAAGATTCCGTTTAAATGTTCTTGAAAGACTGGAAGACAGGATATTTGATAAACCTCTTTGTGAAGTTATGCACAATCAGAAGTACTTCAACGGGATTGGAAACTACCTCAGAGCAGAAATAATATTCAGGTTAGGTAATGATAAAAGTAATGTGCCACAGTTACCAATACATAGTAGTCGTTGAAAAATATTCACTAATATCTGTATTAAGGTGCCTGCATGTCAAATTATTGTGTCTGCATCTTCTACATAATCCATTTTGTAACCAATAGGTGTTATTAAATTCTCAACCTCAGATAATGCATTTCTAGCTTTCTCATTGGCTCTCTGGATCTCGGTAGTAAGCCATTCTACCTACATTTGACCTCATATGGAAAATGAGTCCAGCAAATCTCGCTTTAGCTTGACATTTTTTACCCTGCGAGCAGAGGCCCTTCGATCTTCCTAGATAAGTCGGGAAGAGGAAGGGACCTCTGCAAGACAACTCAACTTTCTTTGATTTGCCGCTGTTCCACCAAAACGAATGAGTCAGTCCAGTTTCAAGTGGTCAATTGCAGTTTTCAGTTTCAAGTGGTTTTGTTCAAAAAACAAAAAAGAAACAAGAAATGCCACCCTCAAAATTTTTTCAAATGTTTTGATCGCTACTCTTTTGTCATTGTATGGCAGCAATATGTTTTGTCTAGATAGGTGAGGCATATGTCTTGCACCATGCAATGAAAAAAGATATTGAGTACTATTTATTCATACTCTCTCCAGGGCTGGCATCCCTCCTTTTAGCTGTGCAAGAACTGTATTTGAGAAGATAAAGGACAAAAAGGTAACAGACAGCAGAGTGTAAAACTGAAACAAAGCAACAGTCTTTTTTTCATCACTGATCCCGTAATTTTACCCCAATTTTTTATCCCTGGTTCCAAAAGTGATGAGAATTTTGATCCCTGATCCTGCAAAATTTTGTTGATCCAGAACGTGTGACCCTTGATCCAATGAAAAACACCCCTGATCCTGATCCCGGGGGTTGTGATCCCAGATCCCGGGACTGTGATCCCGGATCCCACCCTTTTTTTGGCCTTTGATCCCTGATCCCATATACCTTATTATGACCCTGCATTGATACTGTATTTAAAGCATCAAGCTTGTGGGGCCTTGTATAGAAAGTAACAATTTAAATAAACAGAACAACAAAGCACAATGGTGTTGAATTCAGGGCCACCAAAGACAAATCCAGTTGGTGGTTAGAGCACTTATGTCCATCACGAAGTGTCCCGTTAAGTCTAAGCGTCTAGTGCCTGTTTCTAGGTTAGGGTACATGCTGTTTATGTTCAGTTGAAAATCACAGTTTGAGGGACACATTGTGATGTTTATTGCCTGTATTTCTGGACACAAGGGATGTTGAAGTTGAGGAGAAGAGCTAGGGGACACTCTGTGACGCTTATCAAAATCGGTGTGCATCTAATTACTTGCATTTCTGGACATATCTTGGTTAGAGCAGGCTTTGAACCTGGAACTTCCGCTTGCAAAAATGCAACGCCCTAACCAGTTCATGCCAGTTCCTCTGTGTATTGTGCGAAAGAGACTCAGCTCAGACTGATACATGTACAGAACTCGAATTGTCACTGAAAACTCACCAGATCTGAATCTTGACAGCACTATTGAAAAAAATTGATGTGTTGTATATTGTTCCCAAGTTTCACAACTAAAATCCATACTTTAACAGTTAGTTTCTTAGAGTTGTTCGGCCACCGAAAAGTAGACCAAGAAGCTATTATTTTTGTCTTTGTAGGTCTTCAATGGCAAAATGGAAAAGGTTCCTGACATCTTAGAACTTTGTTATTTAGTGCCAAGGGAAGTTGTCAACCTTTGTAAGTCCAGGAGTTTCTTTTTACCTTTCAGTGTTCAAAATAGACAAATAAAACAAATGGGTCCTTAAAGCGATGTCTTCAAATCATGCCTGGTGAAAAACCTGACATGATCGTTGAGGATCCTTAAAGATCTTCAAGGATCTGCCAAGATCTTTGAGGAAAAGTATCTTTTGAAGATCTTTGAAGGATCTTAATTTAAGATCCTTGTGAAAACAAGGACCAGGATCTTAGCAAACATCCTTGAAGATCTTCAAGGATCCTATAAGGATAATTTTGAGGATCTGAGTCTGGGAGAAACGTCCTGGTCCTTCTAGATCCCAATGGCATCATATCATAGCTTTATACATGTAGAGTACAACACTGAGTTTTTTTATTGTTGACTTGTTCTCAACATTCTCATGTAGCTGGAAAAGGTTATGATCCTACTGGGAATCATTCGGATTACTCAGCTTTTATGGAGTGGTTACAGTGCTACTACAACCCAGAAATGAGAAATGTGGTGGACCATGATGGAAGAACCATGTGGTTTAAGGTTAGCATTCATGGCTCACTGTTAAATCAATTATTGAAAGGCTCCAGGCAAAAACAATATAATTGAATTTTGCATGGTCCTTAGGTCATTTTGCAAAATCATGCCAATTTCCACCAATTCAACTGCACTAAAATTACGGGGTGAATTTCCCCATGTTATATGCCAAAAATTAGGGCAATGCAATGCAAATGCAGAAAAAAATTAATTGTCCCAGTGTTTCATGTTTTCTTTCTCTTTTGCCCCTGAGCCCAGTGCCAGAGATTGTTGTTCTTGTTGTTTTTTTCATTCATGATTTTCTTCACGTCACTTGGGATAGGTAATTAATTGCTGTGGATTAGTTTACACGTGGGACATAAGCATAAGTACTAGCCAGCTACTTATATGCAGACAGATTGACTTGTTGCTATCTAGTGCCTTTTGTGCATCCCACCAAAAGGTACTACTGATCAAAATGCTAAACTTTGTTTGTGTATGTAGCTTGTGCTTTTGTCCTACGTGTAAACCAGCCTTTATTAATCCATTGGTTAAGGTAGGCTTAATAAACCTTTATTGGAGGAAACTGTGTAGGTCAAGATTATGATTGTCTCAATTTTGTTAGTTTCATTTACTTAGTACTGGTTAAGTGGTAAAATAGTTCAGCTAGAGTCCAAGGTTTCACAAGTCTTTTGTAGCTCTGCAGTAGAGAATTCAAATCCATCATCATCACCTGCCCTGTGAGGATCATCACAGGACTACCACTTTGGCAATCAGAGTTCTCCATTCTTCTCTATCCTCCGACAGTCTAAGGACTTTTTCCAAGGCTTTAGCCAGTCCAATCTCTGATGTTTTCTGGCAGCATTTGCATGGGTGGCCTGTTCTTCATTTGCATTCAGTTGTTCCTAGGAGGATAATTTTTGCCAGAATCCAAATTAGTAATTGGCATATTGTAGGCTTGATTTCCATACCAGTAGGACAAACAAAGTGTGATAGACAGTGGGGAAGATTATTGGCTAATGGTCGAGTATCCATTCATGAAGGACGTTTAAGGTTTTTAACATGTGGTGAGTTTGACCATAACTATGGTTTGACGTATTTACATTGTGAGTTTTTCTTTGCAGGGTGAAGCAGGGCCAATGTTACCCAAAGGTAAGGTCATGTGTGGCTGAATTCTTATGTTTTTGTTTTTTTTTTAAATTTATCCTATGGGCAGAGCCTGCTTTTCAGTACCCCTGTAGTTTCAGTTTGACCCTAAAACAGTAGCAGCTAAACCGTCTTGAGGACTTTCACCCTTTCTACTTTCTTCATGTTCTGAATATACAGAACTGGTAGCTGTGAGTAATAAGCCATTGCTATGGCAGCCTTCCTTTGTGTTGTTTTGGGCACGTGGCTAGAATGACTGACACTAGACTCCCAAAATATATGCTTAACTGGACACTCTTGGGTGTCTTACATGCTCGTAGTGTCTGCAGATTTCACTTGATGTCAGAGTTTACATTTGAAGGGCTTAGAGCAAATTAATGTCCGAAGTGACTTTTTTGGCATATGTTTGGTCATTTTATTTAGAAATCTTCATAGCTGGGTAGCTGGTTCATAGCTCTGATATAGCTGAGGACAGAAGTTGCCACCCGGCCATATCAAAGTCTGCAAATTTCACACTTTTTAGAGAGAAAGATTAGGTTCAGGGTGACTGGGAGATGGTGAAGTGGTGTACACCATCTCCTTCATGCTCCCATGACCTACTTGCTTGATATGCAGCTACCAGGTGACCAAAACAATAAGACCAATAGTTCTGTTTTTTTTTTCCTTTTCCTAAACTATCATGAGAACAACGGGCTGAAAGATTTTCTATGTTGTGACTGTAATGTATAAAGGAATCAGCTTTGGTCCACAGGAAATTAATTAAGGCTAATTTATTTTTTTGCCATTAAGATGCAAAATCAAGAGGCATGCAGAAGTCAAGAAAGAGGAAGGCAAAGACAGAAGAGCAAGAAAGTGATGATGTGAAAATCAAAACGGTTGGTTAAATAGGCTTCCTATTACCTTAAAAGTAGAGTTGGTTACAGTTACAAACACAAGGTTAAAGATCAATCTGCAGTTTTCAAGGCTGTGCTTTGATTGCTTATAATTATCAATCCTCATTAATAATAATAATAATAATAATAATAATAATATTATTATTATAATTATTGGTCTAACTCGTATCTTATTATTTATCACAGGAAGCAAAACCATCCTCTGCTAAGAAACGAAAAACAAAGGCCCAACCCAAAAGGGCAATCAAAAAAGGTTTGTCCATCACTAATATTATTACTAATAATGAACACTGAAAACGTTCCATCCACATCACTTTGCGTTGTCAGAGGTCATTCTTGAATAAGTTTATAACCACCACTTGTATGTCTCAGCATGGGTCCTGTGCCATTCGAGTGTTGTGCGATACACTGGTTTCTTGATTGCTTACTTTGTTAGTGCCATCCTTTCCGCCATAGTCTGCTTGGCCTTATTGCTGGAGTTTGTTTTGTTAATTTTGTTTTTCAACTAACTTTTTCTAGATAAAACCAAGAATAAGGTTAATCAGAGGAGGCGCAAAAGCAAAACACCTTTACCAAAGGTACATGTAACTACTAACATTCATTTTGCAGATCGGGTATTTTTAAAAGTTAACATCATTATTCTTTTGAACATTTATTAGTATTCTGTTGAAATAGTGTGTGAAACAAATATGTTACAGTATATGTATTGTATAAGAGACCTCAATATATCATGGTTATTAGTGCACTGAAAAAAAGTTTTGCAACAGCTGTGTTTGCTCATCTTTGTCTCAAGATCTGGGCACAGTAGTTTTTCTAAAACATCTTCCCCAGGTTAGATGTTTGTGTCATTATGCTGTTATGTTAAGCTCTTGTCCTCATCTCCTTCACCTCTTCCACAAGCAAACATTTGAAGGGGACACCAATAACCCAAACACTCCGTTTGTCTCAGTTTGCCTTTCAACCTTACACACCTTTTGTCATGTTCATTAATAATACAAATCCAGTTGTCCATTTCTTGAAAGTCCTGATAATTTTTGGGGCTCAAAAAGCAATTCAAAAAACTATGATCTGCTCATTGTTAAAAGCTGGTCTTTAGCATGTTTTCAAGGTGAGAACAAGTGAAATAATTGCCAAGTTTCATGTCTTGAAATGTCTTTGTTTTGAAGATACAGGGAAGTTATGGCACCTGAAATACACCTGAAAAGTCTAGGGGCTTTCAAGAGATGCATGCCTGCTTACTTGACTCATGAATTTATAGTTAGCCATTCTGGGTCACCTTACATATGTACATGTATTTGTTGTGGTTTAAAATTTTTCCTGGTTCAAAGTGTTAAAAATCAGTTTAACTTTTACTTGCCATTGTCATAGATTCATTACCATAAGCTGGAACAATAAAACATAAAAAGGGAACTCTTTAAAAAAAAAAAAGAAAGAAACCAAGAATAACTTTAAACCCAATATATGTACATGTTTAAACTATTATCCTCATTCACTCATTAGTTTTTTTGGGATAAAAACTCACCATCTCATTGACTATCATTGTCAACATGCCACCACGTGACATTTAAGTCCCAGCAGTATGCAGGATTGTTGTCACCTGAATCATGTTTAATGGCCTGGCTCCCACAAGTCCCCTAAAGCTCAGTCCTACATGTAGAGCATTTGAACTAAGAATCAGGTCTTTCTTTTGACTTTGGTTCAGAGCAGTCAGATTTTTTCTGAGTATATGTCATAATATTCAGATACCGTATTTAATTGATTAAATGCCGCGGCGCTTATTAAGATTTCAGCGTGTGCGATGCGGCGTTTATTTCAAAATCATATTTAGTACTGACAGCAGTCATGGTAGATCATTTGCAAATATTATTTAAAACAGTTATTTTTTAAGTTCCAATGTATCGGCTTTTTCCTGAGATAGAATGCTAATTTTCTGGCTTCCAACTTAAAAACATTGTTATAAAGGAAAAAAAATTTCCAAGGCTGGTTTAGATTACCGAGTTGTGCCGTGCACTTGTGTTTTCCTTACAGTCCTCGAATAAATGCCACGTACTTCTGATTGGGTGCGGCATTTAATCGAGGGCGGCGTTCAATCGAGTAAATACGGTAAGTTGATCATTCCACTTGTTTATGCTTGTTATTGTGCATGCATTTTACTACCAGTATCATTTTTTGCAGAAGGAGAAATCCTCGTCCCCCAAGAAAAAAGAATCAACAATGCAAACAAGAAAGCCAGTTAAGAAAGGTTTGCCCTGAGATATTGACTGACTTGAACTTATTACAGTAAACATTAAAATTATTGTTCTACCCATTCATTTTGTTCATCTTTTTTTTTTCTAGAAAAAAATGAAAAGGTGAGTCAGAAACAAGGCAGAACAAAGGCTCCTTCCACAGAGGTGACTACTTCTTTTCATGAAAACAGTGACATATTTTAGTATGTGCAGCAAGTATTATCACAGGGATCATACACTACTAACAGATTTGAATAAAATCTTATAATGGAGGGATTACCCTGCCTTATTCCTGTCTTTGTATGCACATCAGCCATGAATGGATGGATTGACCCCATGGTAAAGCACATGCAAGCTGGGTTGTTTTCTGTGTGCACCAATTGATCGAAATTTTGTGCAATATATATTTAGTTTGTATATGTACATGTATTCCTTAAAAATAATGTTGCTTAAATAGGTCGTGCAGAAAACAACTCGGCTTGCTTGTCAGTGCCATGATGTCAATCCATCCATTAAAAAAGACAGGAAAGGGACAGGGTGATCTTTACATTTTTAGTTAATATTTAATTCATTTCCGTTACTAGTGTATGCACCCTGTGGCATTACCATAGCTCTACAGTCCTGAGACCACACAACCCAACTGTACATAATACATACAATACTGCTCTGGCATCGCAGCACTGCACTGGCATCGCAGAGGTCGTGGGTTCGAATCCCGTTGGAGTCACTTGAATTTTTCAAGTGCACATAAGAGACAATAATGCTTAAATTGTCCAGAAAGTGTGAGGATCATTTCTTCAGTTCACATACAATACTGTTCACCAGATGAGATCTACTACTATTCAAAGGGACAATGTCTTGGGAGTATTGCTGATTTGTGATCAAAACTGTACAAAGATCATTCCTTACTACCTTACACATTTTGTAAAATACTCCTGGGAATATAAGAGGGAGATGCCAAACAATTTTTTGCAGGAAGAGCTGTCCAGAGCCCAAAAGCCCACATATCAGTACAAGACAATAATAATTGTTGTGCTTTTGGCATTTTAATTGATTTGATATTCTCCAATTTTCAGAAAGTGCCTGTTAGAAGAAGCTGTCGTGTTAAAAGATTGAGCAACAAGACCAACTAGCAGCTAAGGGGCAATATCTAGAAATGGGTGTGTTGAAATTATACTGACTGCAGTGCAGTAACTGTGTTTTGCACTCTAACTTGTACTGTGCAATGTAAGTCACACATATTGGTGGAGTAGATCCTGCGCCAAAATGCAGACTTAATCAACTGATAACACGTGTAAGGCTGCACAGAACATATCAATTTTCAGAACTATTGCTGGGAATTTAATCAAATTTGCCAAGTATCATGTTTATTTAAGAAGGCTGTTACTTGGGGAATAGCTTTATTCGGACTACAGCACTATATTCAATGTACTTTTAATTTTTACTTTTGTTTCAAGAAGTTATTAAAACAAAAGTTTAAAAACTACTACGTTGAATATAGCACTGTAAGTGTTAAGTTTTTATACAGTAATTATACTGTAAGTATTTCTTGTGCAACGACTGTAAATTCTTCCATCGTCTTTTTTATTCTTAAGATGGATTTCATCATCATCATTACTACTGTATCAGCTAGAGGAGCATCAAATATTTGCAGTTAATACTGTTGGTTATTGTGAACATTAATTTTGCTGTTTTACGTTGAACTAAAAATGGTAACAAAACCTTGGCTCCTTCTCCAGGTACTGGACACAATAGAGTAACCATTGCCTTTGGGGCGTTGTATTTTGTTTACTGTAGGTATTGTTTTTTGTTTTTTTTCTTTTGTTTTTCACTGTCTGTGTCTTCTACACAAACTAACAGCCAAAACCATAACTGACTACAGCCAGTTTTCGGTCATGGTTTTGAGAAGGGCATATCAAGTTCATAATATTGGTGAACAAATCTGGTCTACAGCTTCTGTGCTGAATGACAACAAAGCAGAATGATCTGATGAAAGGTTTTATTGAATGTTTTAACATCCACACTGCCCATATAATAACATTTCCAGCCTTATCCCTGGGTTTTTTTAATCTCCACCAAAGGCAGTGGCAGGTCTCAAACTATTTCAGAAATTATAGGAAGAAGATGGTAACCTTAAACTCTTTGCAAAACAATTTTGTATTATTGTACAGTTCGGAAAAAGAATTTTAATTTGTGAAGAGAACAAACTTCTGTTAAACATTCAGAATTCCTATCTTTCCTTGGAAGTGTATTTCATTATCCATGCCTTTTTCTGAACACAAAGAAGGAAAAAATTCTCACATATAATTGTTATTGGGAATTTTCTCGCTCTCTTCCTTTGCAATATTAACCTCTATCTTGCAATTCGGGTTTTCATTTCACATTCTTCTGCCAAGAGAGAAGTGTAAACTAGGGAAAGGCTTCACCAGACTATTGTTGCAGTTTGCAATGGTACTTGTGTTTAAGTCCTACTACTTCAAACATATTTCTGCCTGAAACATTTAAATTACTTTAATAATGACCATTTCAGTTGATCCTTTGCTGTTTGAAGAACCTACAAAGAAGGGCACAACAAAGCAAAGTAGTTTTAGTGATTGACTTGTGTGTTGGTCAAGACCTTGTTTGGAAAGACACACAAAGCTTATTGTTATTACCATTGTAGGGAAATTCTTTCAGTTAATTAGGTTTCTGGTAAAACATTGCTCAATGTTGGTCACAGAAAATGGGAAAAAGGAATTTCAATTGGTTTCTTCTGTAATAACAATGGCTTGCCTAAATTTTGTTTTCTTCAGTTGTCATTTGGGTTTCAAAAATTTCCCTTTGATAGACTTAGGGGTGGGGTTATAGAAAACTGCTGTGTAATGAACAGAACATTATTTTTTATCATCTAAGTTGATATAGTAAGTGGCTCACACTGAGAACGCATTCAAGATATGTGCAAGTCCATTCCTGGTAGAACAGTATTTTGTAAATACAGACAGAAACCAAAATTTTATACCTGAGCTACTGTCTGTTCAGTTAATGGCACATCGTCAGTCTAAAATAGAAGATAATTACCAGTATTATTGATTGTGGGACTATTGATGTGAGGGTATGTTGATAAAAAGCCGATATTTTACACACTTATTAATTATTCAATAAGCAGTACTTTATCAGCCTAAGAATTTGAAAAAAAACAACAACAACATGACAATTGATAAAGTCATGATTACCAAAATAAACTTAATGACAATTCTGATCAATAATGGTAAGTGTAATGACTTACCTTGATGGCAACTCTCTGCATGATAGATGAGGCATCAGCTTCTAGTATTACACTGAAAGGCAAAACAAAACTGTTACATTACAACTAAATTTGAAGGGGAGGAAAGACAGATGCCAACTAACAACATTTGACAGCCACATCTTTTTTCCCTTCAAATTCCAACAACAAAAGGCAATCAGGAAAATATGTGGGGCCAAATTGTTTAAGGCCTTATTAACAGTTCAGCTACCTCTGAGCAGAGTAAAGAAGCAACAAACTCAGCCTAGTAGTTCGAGGTGTTCATTAGGCATCAAGAGATGGAGAATTCTCCTGCTAAATCTTGATGGGCAGTAAAGTAGCACCCTCCAAGGTAATTTCTCCTTAATTCTACTCTTACTTTATACTACCTCCTGCTACTTCAATTCTTAATGAAAACCCTGGAATTTGCCTCACCCTCCATCCACAATCTCATCGACTATTGACAAAACACCATCTAAATTGTCCATCAGAGCTCTCTTCTCAACATTCTTACGCAGCAGAAGGCTGATTGCATCATAAAAGGCATTCAGCACACTAACAAGGATCAACTGCAAAATAAAAGCAAGTTTTGTCTAAGATTAATGATTAAATGGCTTGGTAAAAACTTTGCTGAGTGGAGAATTGCCTGAAAGTAAAACATTACACACAGACACTTGCACGTGCCATATTACTCTTAAGTGTCAGGAGGTGGCGGCATGGCTCAGTGGTTTGCATGCGGATAACCGGAGTTCAAATCCTGCTCTTAACACCAAATGGATTTGCTTTCTGTAGTCCCAATTTCGACTCTACCATGTGTAATTATTTTTAAATAGCCAACTGCTTGCCCCCTTCCATTGGCTTTCTTAATGTTGTTTTGTGGGTTTGAATGTGTACATGGTCC
The DNA here is from genome assembly GCA_014634185.1 of Astreopora myriophthalma. Classification (NCBI taxonomy): domain Eukaryota; kingdom Metazoa; phylum Cnidaria; class Anthozoa; order Scleractinia; family Acroporidae; genus Astreopora; species Astreopora myriophthalma. The sequence continues at coordinate 138,791 of BLFK01000991.1, read as the reverse complement.
CACAAGCTTCAGTCTTTGAACACTACCAGATATAAATATGGGTTATTTAGTTTACTTCACTTCACTATACTTCACTCCTCTCCACTCCACTTTACACTAGACTGCTTTAATTTACACCCATTTGACTTTGAAACTGAAAATGAATCTCATGACATCATTATTCCAAGACCACTTTGAATTTCAAGAACAATTCACTGCAAATGACTTTCTACATATTGTGAATCAAGGTCTTGGAAAATTTTGACAACAGAGGAAACATGGCCCAATGGCTAACCCAAGGAAGTAAGGGGTTCTGAGAGACAGTTTTCAGCAACTTTCCATAGTTAGCCACTGTCCCCTCCCCCTGAAGTCCTACAGTGCACAAGGGGTTATACACCAATGAATCAAAGACTGTGTACAATTTTTTCTTACCTCATTTTCATTGGAGGAGCCCATGACATAGAAGAAAAGATCCACATTACTTCTATACACACACGTCAATCCATCCAACATTATAATTTCCGCTGAATCAAAAGAGAAAGATTTTTTGAGACCTGAAACTTTCCTTGTATTCTGTCTATGCCACAAATTTGTGGCAAGAAATTAACATAGATTTACAGTGTAAAAATGAAATGCTTACCATTAGCTCGGTGGGTTTTGTTGAAAAGATTCTTTTCAAACTCTTTTTGTTCCTTGGTGGTTGGGTATGTATCATCATAATACTACAAAAAATCAAAGCCAAATAATTACAAATTAGGGGAACATTATTTCATTACACCTCAAGACAAGGGCACGCAGAAAGCATTGCTTTTGAGATTGTTTGATACCATGGGCAATTTACAACTAACAGTAAGTTTTTAACACCCTGCAAACTGATCTCGAATACAAGCATCCCTCCCATATGAAGTGACTGTGTGATCAGCACTGAATGCTGAAGTTTTGTTTTTGTGGTAGTACTCTTATTTGTTATCACAAATGTGGAGTGAGGATTTTGGGGGTGGGGGTGGGACAAGCTTCTCAACAGCATAAATTAATTCCTTTGTGGCTTCTTAGATCAATAGGCCCTTTGTGGGACCAAGTCACGTGCCACTAGCACTTAGCAATGGTGTACTGGGATGCAAACCTAACTTAAGTGTATACATACTGACTTGCTAAAGCCTTTCCATACAGTGCCACTTGAATGAATCATTCAAGGTTTGGCTAAACTACAGGGCCATATTTACCTCATTTATCCACTTAAGAGCCAGCCCATTTGCCTTGTTTGCTTTTTATTCACCACCAAGGCAAGCAAGTTATATGCTTCAAATGTGGCTCTGTATTCTGAAGTCACTGTTGCTCCCAACGTGGTGAATAATTACATGACATTTTATGTGTTCCAATAATAATAATAATACTGATGACAGAGGTGAGGAAGATGATAATGATGATGAGGGTGACAATAACAACCACAATGATGACGACGGCAGAAATCACACTGAAGGTAGTGAAGAAAGTGACAAGATAATAATTCTATCGTTTTGTTACCGCTATTAACATTAGACCCACATGTAGATCAGAGCTGGACCTTTAGTGTTTTAAGCTTACTACTGGGCATTATTGTCAGTTACCTTTGCTACTACTCTTTCTCCATCATTATCCAGAATAGCAATAGCCTTTACCGTGTACAAAGAAGCTTCCTGTTACAGGAGAAAGGAGAATGATCACATTTCGACAGGGTAACATACAAGCTCGATGTCAACAAAGATCGCACACCAGTTATGCGTACTTTAAAGGTACAGATCTCGCATCAGAGGCAATACTTTCTAGACAAAAATAATAAGACATAATTTTGATAGTATAGTGAACTGCACCATCCACGGACAGGCGTTAAACGCGCAAATATTTAAGAAAAAATTACTTACCAAAACTGCGGAGTCCATGTTGGATTTGGTGACGTATCATTTGTAGGACCGCGAGGTGTGCTGGGAAAATCAGCGAAGTGAGTCGCGCGCACATGGTTATGCCTCAGTCTTAGTCCTTTATAGATTAGCTAGCATAATTTTTGGCATAATTTGAGCAAACTGGCATAATTTCTGCCAAGTAGCAATGCTAGCATAATTCGCATATTTTGATAATTATCGGATCATTTTTGATGCTATAGTTTGATCAATGTTCATCTCTACTCCCAAGCACTTGGTGACCTTATTCCATGTTTTAAGTTCTAGTTCAAGTAGTAGCATTTGTAGTTCACTGTGAATCACTGAGCGGCGTCTGAAACGGTCTGAGCCCGGGTCTGGCTGCACCGGAACCGGAAGTCACATTGTAGGCCATGTTGGTCCCAGTATCTCTCATCAGGCAGGGCTACAAATTACAAAATGGCGTCGGTCATGAATTTCATCGTGGATTTGTTGCGTTTCTTTCTTGTAGACCAACGGCTTCTAATTAAAAAATGTATTTTTTGGACATTTGCAATTTTTTCAAAGAGCATAATTTTTAAAAAAGGGACATAATTTGGAAAGAAGAGCATAATTTTAGCATAATTTCGCCAAAAAAAAGGCAATGCTACTAGCATAATATGCTACTTTTACCGCGGTCTCACTCGGGGGTCCATCTCTTAATTAGAGAGATTTAGCATCGCGTTTACGGCCAACGGCAAACGACAGGCTGCTGTTTGTCATAAAACCATGAAAATAGCTGTGGCTAACAGGCAAAATATAAACTGAAATCGAATAAACTTCACGAGTTTTTGGTAAACAGCAAATTTCAGCCTGACGTTTGCCGTTTGCCGTAAACGCGATGCTAAATCTCGCAATTGACGCATAATTGCACACCTCAAATCATTATAATTCTACAGACTGGTTTTCACCAGCAACAAAGGCCGAGTCGTATTAAAGCAGAGTCGTTGGTGCTGCTTACTAGCAAGATGTAATCGGCGTTTCCATCTTCTTCTGATTCCGCTTCCGACAACGTTGCTTTTCGAAAGTAGAAGTGGAATAAACCAATCATATTGCTCGTTCGTTATTAGTCCTCGTGCATTTTGATTGGTTTATTCTTCCTCTTCTGCTTAAGCGTCAGAGTAGAAAATGCGCAAAACGCTGTACTTTTGTGCTTACTCCGTCGCAGTGAAAGCCAACCTCAGGGATTTTTAAAAATTTTAACTACACCGTGGCTTTTACATCGCACGACTTTGTTGACAGACACTGAATATTGTGTGTACACCACACTGTAGACTGTGCTACATGTATATTTAAGTTCTCCCTAACAGGCGCAATGAATCGGAAAGGACAGCCTATGGCAGGTAATTTTCCAAATTAAAATATAAAAATATCAAGTTACAAAAAGAGTGGACAACGTGTCAATAAATTTGATGTATGGAACACAGGAGATGATACAAATTAGCGAAGATTTTCAAGCAGTAAATCCCGCACGTTCTCGATGGTTTGAATTTAGGGGAAAAAACACTTGTTACTTTGCTTATCACCCTTTAGTGGGATACAATTGTGCACTCCAAAAAATGAAAAAGAATAATATAATAACACCGCAGTCATTCTATCACTTAAGTCTGAGTTTACAATCTGTTTGTCAATAAAAGACTGCAACCTGCTTTTGGAATAGTACTGTCGAAATCAACGACTTCCAGCTTCTGTTCATTCTTAGATGGAGTGGTACTTAATTCACATTGAATAATTTATGCCACAAGTTGAGAGGGGAAAATGCCGTAATTTCAGTTGATGATAAATTTATGCCACAAAAGAGTTAATTGGGCCATGTTTGTTTGAGCTGGTCGGGACTATGCAAACTTTCACCGTCAAAAAGAGACGGGTTTGACATCAAAGCCTAACCATCTTAATTACAAGTATAATTTATTGTGGAACTCAGAAATACTACGTAATATACTGTCACATTTTTATCAAGCCAGTTTAGTTCAATCTTCCTACTTTACAGACGACTCGTAGTCTTTTTGTCGAAGTATTAAGTGTTTCAATTCGTGTGCCAACTAATTCATTGATACGGTTTTTACTTTAACACTGTGCACACGGGAAGCCGTTACGTTCTCCGTGTTGACGTGGCCTTCAGTGAAATTCTTGCAACTATCACTTGTGTGGTAAACGTTTTCATTTCCGAGTTAGTTACTCGAAAAGCCGGGCTAAGCAGGTCCACTTAGGAATGGTGTTGTTTCGTTGGAATAACACCCGAGTTTCTTGATATTGACATTTTACAACCATTACTTCAATCCTCCACCGCTTCGACCGTTAGTGGTCTTCTCTCAAAAATGGACATTGACAACACGTCACAAGTAACAGATGAAGAAGACTTCCATTCTGATCCGCTATGCCAAGAAAACCTCGGGCTCGGTTTAACGATCGCAGGTTTGATGTTCATGCTTTTTATAGTGGTTTCTTGCTTGTTTGGGAACTTGCTCCTTTTTATAGCGAGTGTAAAATTCTCTTATCTGGTTTCATATTCGGACAAATTCATCCTGAGCTTGGCCCTGTCAGATATCATGGTTGGAGTATTAGTTTTACCGTTCGATATAATCTACTGGATAACATTTCCTCGTTGGATTTTGGGAGGTGTCTCTTGCAATTTGTGGAATTCGTTCTTTTTTCTGTTTCTGACCGCATCCGTGTTAAACCTAACAGCGATAAGCATCGACAGATTTTTGGCAGTGATTTATCCGCTTCGCTATCAGGTATGGATGACTCCGAACCTCAACAAATTCATGATTGGTTGTGTGTGGGCATATTCATTTGGGATCGGAACTTTAGTGTTTTGCTTTCTAGAGCCGCCAGAAAACGGGATGTACAGCTTCGACCGAAATCCATATTTCAACGGCTTTCTAACTGGAAATGCTGTCCTTCCATTTATGGTCATGATCATCTTATACTCCAAGATATACGTCGTCGCCAAGCAACACGCAAGGCGAATTGGGCCTTTTACGTCATCATTTTCAAGTAAGTCCCAAACGAGAGGTCGCAAAAAATTTTCACGGGAACTGAAACGCGCAAAGATGCTTGGGATTGTTGTTCTCTGCTTTGTAATTTGCTGGTTGCCATTTGAAATATTTGGGGTCATCAATCTGATAGCTGAAGGAGTCGTTAATTGTGGTATGGAAATAGCTGACACCGTGGTTTGCTGGTTCGCATATCTTAATTGCTCCATGAACCCACTTCTTTACACGTTTGCCAGCTCTGAATACAGAAAAGCCTTCAAAAAGATTTTATGCATTAACAGAGAAGCGACACTTCCCTTGGAAGGTGGAGAGCACAGCAAGGAAGCCGTTCACACTCGTGAGAAGAGCGAAGAACAAAAGAAGAACGGGGGCGAAGAACTAAAGTAACTTTTTTCCAGTCACCAAAAAATGAACAGAATGAAATGAAGAGATGCAGCTTCACGAACCATAAACATGCAAAGAGCGTCAAGATGGGGAAAAATATCAAACTGCTGATAAGCGCGGCCAAATCAATACCACCGATGCCCAATGTTTGAACTGAGGCATAAGACTACAAAACTAACCACCACACTTGACTTTTGGTGTTACTGGTTTTTTTTATTTTTAATCTTTTTCGAAAGTTTTTGTTTGTTTGTTTGTTTGTTTTTTCAGGTGTTTTATCAATACTTCTAATAACGAAAGGTTTTGGAAACATTTCAGGATAAATAGTAGCGAGATAAAAACATGACGTTTCGGCGATGACATGTCACCATTATCCAATACAAATCATTGTAAGTTAGGTAACGTTATATAAAGAATAGTGAGTGAGAAAGTACATTAGAATAAATGGGGCGGGGATAAACAAACGAATGAGTAAGATTTAAATAAACAGTTTCGCTGGAATGGAGTCATTTTGAGTGTTCAGAGTTGGTCCTATTTTCCTTATTAAAAGCATCTCTTAAATAAGGCACTCAAACTTTCCGCGGCATTTCTTTAAGGCGGTAAACTGCTCGTGAAGATTGTTGGGACTTTGGTTGTGTTTGTCCTTTAGGTGTTTACCGATGACGGAATATTTATGCTCCTCGATGCGCAGGTGGAGATGACGGCTCGTGTCACACGAATTATATTGAAATTCATACACAATGCATCGTTGGTTTACAAGTTAAGGCTTTGTTTCCGTAACTTTCAAATGTTCAAACATGCCGTCGCCGAAACGTCAAGTTTTTATCTCGCTGCTCTTTATTCTGAAATGTTTTATCAATATTATTGCTTATTTCTTTTAGGCTAGTTGATTAGTGTTGGAAGGGGGAAATTTTTCGTAGTTGTGAAAAGCGTTAACAAGTTAGTTCTCTGGCTTTGTAAAACTGGATCGCAACACCAGGTTTATTGAAGTGAGGTGACCGCAAAGACTCCCTCATCCGCGGTCCATAGACTTCGTTTTTAACACACACAAAAATGTATTCTACTATCGGCTATTTTCGCTAGTTTTTGTTATCGCCTACTGGTTGAATTCCAAGAAGTTTGATCTGATTGGTACAGAATGTTGCCTGTCGTTTTTAATGACGAAACTTTGGAAAGCGAAAAATAATTGTCTTTTGTGTCGGTAAAATTGGCGTTCGATTTAAGACTGCGAAGAAAAAACGAATGTTACGCTTATCCTCTCGATCTATTAGGTGAAATTTTTGGACAAACGATGAATTTATTTTTTTTACTCAACTGTACATGAAGTTGTCAAACTGAAACAAAAGCAGAAACGTAATCGACCTCGTTTCGGAGGAAAAGAGAGCCTGGGAACGAGCTTTTTCCACGTGCCTTGTTTAACACGTTTCGCGCGCCTTTTGCTGCAGCTGCAGCGTGCGGCATGCAGCGTGTTGTTTACGCTTTTCAGCGAACAGTTTGTCGAAGTTAAACCTGTTTTTATGGTGAAATTATGAGTGTAGAATATATCTTCATCAGTTCAGAAGTGTCCTTGCGGAGTTGAAAGTCAACGAACATCATGAAATTGGTAAGAAATCTTATTTTGTTTCTGAATTTATGAAGTAGCCTTATGATCAAAACTGAACGGAGCTTAGATTTTTTAAGCTGAGCTTAAATTTGAATGACAGTGGACTTTGCTTATTATTCAACAAGTGCATTGTCAAGAAATTTGTTTTGAAAGTAAAAACGTCTCGAACAATACTGAAGCTTATTGCTAGAAGTACTAAAACAAGTTTTGCTAGAGTACACGTGCTAGTGCAAACAAGCTATCGCAACAAGTAAGTAAACAAGTAATCACTAATTAGCTACGTATTTATGCTCCCACAAATATATCTCTGTATAAGTAAGTGTGTATAAAGAACAAAATACACCACTAAAGAGCTGTGTAGAACTTTCCGACTACTGCAGCTGTTTCAGAATGTTAACAGATCTTATTTACACGTTTGCTGGTCTTTGCTGTGCTCTGATGCTGTAAATACGTTACTCATTTTTGTCTATTTACGTTTTAATTAAGCTTAACCGCGTATGATTTTAGATGTGAGGTGACACGTTTAAAAGTCTTTACGTTGTGACACCTTTGTTAAGCCGCTTAGTTTATTTGAACGATAATTGTCATTTGGGGAAATAGGAGTGTTCTCCCTACTCCAAAGCGCTTAAGTAGGTCTTATGCGTGCGTGATTACGTCACTGCCAGAGTTCCAAATTTCACCACAAAGCCTCGCTTCTGAAAAATTCTTTTCAAACCTGTAACAAATTTCCTACATTTCACGTGGGAATTCTTTTCTTCTGGTGAATGCATTAGTGTAATTCTGTATGTGTTAATTACGAGTTAAAAGCGAGGCATCAAAGTGGAAAATTTTATAATTAATACTAATCGCTTCTTTGGTGGCCAGTGTTTGATATTATTAATATAATGAGAGACAGACAGACAGATAGAGAGAGAGAGAGAGAGAGAGGGGGGGGGGGGGGGGGGGGGGGGGGGAGGGAGAGGGAGAGGGCCTGTATAAATAATATGAAAATTTGTATTATTGTAATCCCCCTAGTTAAGCCTAGGTGCTTTTGGGGAAAACATTGTAGAATATGTTTCAGTTAAAAAAAAAGCGAGGCATGGTGGTAAGACAAGAGATTCTGATGTAAACATGCGTAAGGTGTATTGTCGTTTCTGTGCATAGCTAAACACGACAAGAAGTCTGTTTCTGTGTCTGTTTTATTAATCGGTAATGCTTGTTTGCATAACAACCAATGTAACTAAAATGTATATATATATATAAATAATCAATCTGATATGACACAAGTTACAAGCTCGACACATAACACATCAATAGCAAATGCACAAATCACATCTCTAAATAATATAAATAAATAGACAGGAAATAAGTAATTAAATAATTACGGTAATAAAGTCGAGTCAATTGAGGTCAGACCACTGAGCAAGTTTGCCACCCATTCACCATAGAACTAAGGTTTGGGGAATGAAAAACCTCTCGAGGGAGGCAGTTCCAAACAGGGATAGTACACGGAAGAAAGAAAATTTAAATGTATCGATCTGTTTGGGGAGAGAGGTGGTTGAATCAGTACCATATCATGAGATCGTCTTGTTTGAGATTGAGAGAGAGAGAGAGAGTCACATACTTAGAGAGATCCACCGCATTAAGGTTATGGGAGGACTTATAGATAAAATTTAGTCGTTGACACTCACGACGCACAGAAAGTAGTGGCCAATCCAGGACGCTACGCGTGCAAGAGACACTCGAGTTACGAGAGCCGAGTCTCGAAAAACGAAGCGGGCAGCCCTCCGCTGTACTTTCTCAAGGTTTGAAATGCATATTTGAAATTATTTGAAAGTACTGGGTACATAACCATCATCCCGAACATAAAGGGAGTAATAGAACCGTCAAGAGAGTTATGTGCACTTATGTGTAGCCACAACCTTAAAGTTGCCCAAAACCTTTCCAGACGCAGTCATACTTTTGCCAAATCTAAGGATCCTGTACAACAACGATGCTATTTGTCTAATCTGTGCAATGACTGATCGTGAGTACATCGAACAGACCAAACGTCAGTTTGGTATACGCTTAAAAGAACTCCAAAAAGCGGTTCCGAACGGAAAGCGCAAAGTTGTCTTTGACAGTGAGCGGGTTTGAATATGCAACGAAAATGCGATACGTTCGGTCCCCTCCCTCCCTTCCTCAATTGGGAAAGGAGAACAGCTCGTTCAAGGAGACCTGCTGGCCATTTGCTTTAGTCCTTTCTTCCTCAATTCCATTTTTAGCCCTCCACTGGATATTTTTCGCTTGTCTTTTACACTCATTGTGTACAAACTTCTTTCTGTGTCAGAGTCCAACTGCAGCCTCACCCACCCGCACACAGAGTTAACACATTTACAAGTTAACAGCTTTTCAAGTAAGAATTAGTAGTTAAATATGTTGACACTTTGCACCGGGACACATTGATGTTCTTACTTGAAGTGTTAGGGTCCCTACTGCCTACAAAAAGTGCACCAGTCCTTCGGACTTTGCGCTAAAAAGGAAAACTCCGCGGTATCATCAAAAACTTTGTTTGGAAGAGTGGTACATCAACTCCGCCCACGCTGCTTTGAACCGTGATGATGCATGGCAGCCTTTAACCTGACCTTTTACACCTTTAATAGAACATATGAAAGGATTCTTCTTGAAGACACTAGGCAGGAGTGTGGAAACGTTGAGTAGTGAATTGTAACTTTTCAAGTTACATTCACTTCCTTTTGTCCGCCCGTTGCAGTCTGAAATTTATCTTACCGTATAGCATGGTGGCTAACGTTTCCTAGAATTAGTAGCAAACAAAACAGAAAAAAGGATGTCTTCGAATCACTCGTAGGTGAATCTGCCTGCACAGGTTTATGGCAGTTTGTTAGAGTTGCTTTATCACTTTTTCATTTCACAGCAAATCCGCATGCGCAAATCCCTGTTTAACAATGCGCGCCAAAAAAGTTTGCGTACCCTAACTTTAGGTGGAACGGACCTGAGCAGCGAGTAAGAAAGGGATCTGTGGTATAGGTTTCGACATTTGTCTCCCGAAAGGTTGCATGAGACTGGTATAAGCGATCGGCGGGCCGAAATTTCGTGGGTCGTCGTAATGGTACAACGCTAAGGCTTAAATGTCCAGAGGTCCCTCTGTTGGCTCTATTTTTGTTGTTGTTGTTGTTTTGCTCTCTTGCAGTTCCTCGGCGCACTCGCAAATACCCTTGAAATCCATACGAATCTAATACGTACCACTTGAGAGACAAATCGGCTACATTTTTACAGTACCTCTGAGCAATTACCACTGTCGTGTAAGTTACACCCGGATAACGCAGGTGAATTTGAATGCGAGGCCTTAACCCCGGAAGCCGGGAAATGACAGAATTTGTTTCATTAAAGGAAACTGTTGGGCGAATTTGTTGTTTTCGTGCACTGGCACTTTTTTCATCGGGACTCGTGAATTTGAATGGGCTTATGGCCGTGAAATTTGCGGACTGCCACGTCAGTCTGTTGCCTGGCCGTGTGGGATCTTGAGTAAAAGCTACAAGGATTTCCGATTTGTCGAGAAAGTGCGTTTCTGAACTGCTCACAATGTTATTCTTTCCTTGATCCGTTGCTGTCGTAAACGGCCTGGCATAAAATCACAAATTGAAACAAAAAAAAAAGGGAACCGTAACCTTATGTCGGATTTCATGTGGTAGACTTCTCCCAAAAAGTAGCGTAGTGTTGTCATTCTCCTAAGTTTGTAATTTCACCGGCCGTCTTTTGTAGCAGCTGGTATTGTTTTTAGGGGTGGTTGAACTAAATTTATTGGTTAAACCTTTTACTACAAGGAAGTACACCTTTGACGAGATGATTTTGTGACAAGAGAGTAAAGTTGTGTCACGCACAAGTTGTATTGAAGGAACGTGTGGCAAACTACTATCTATCCCAGTAGACTGGGGCAACCCGAGCTGTTTAGGCCATTTGCTGCTATTCAAATTTGATCACGGGATCAAAACAGTGATCCCGTGATCAAATTTGAAGTTCAGCAAACGGCCTAAAAAAACTCGGGGTTGCCACGGTGTACTAGGATGCATAGTAAAAGGATTGTGGTTGTTCATCTTGGTGAAATGTTGATTTAGTCACTCGTGCTATAGACCACGTCTCGACTGCACAGTGCAAGTCTTCATCAGGCAACTAGGTCAACTGATTACTCTTGACCTTTTAGGCATAATGCTCCACTGAGATTGGTTCCTTTTCAACAGCTGTGCACAGCACAATTTGATTGTTGCATTTTTTATGTATGGTTCCCTGGTACACACACAGGGTCAGAGACCCTTTGCATATCATTTCGTGCTAACAGCATCAACAACCCACCGAAACCGCAAGGATCAAAAAAGTCAATCTCATTGCCTGACGAAGAGTAGCAGCATGCAGTTGAAATGTCTTGATGTATGCACCTTACTCCAAAATGGCCACTATTTAAATGTTGTTTTGTTGCAATCAAATAGGCCACTTCCGAGTATTTATTTCCGAGCCTCATTTTCAAAGCGAGTCCAAGTATGAAGGTTTTGTGATAATAATTAGTTTTCCTTTGCATATCTTTGCACTCAGACTCACTTTGAAAAAGAGGCATAAGTCAATTCAGAAATGGTCTATTAGACCTCCACGCCTCCACGCCAAAACACTCTTTCCGATGTTGAGTTAGAGAATAGGACAGGTAAGGAAAATTTTAATGCAAACAAAAGAACATTAAAATAGCAGCCACTTCTGAATAAGGTGTGTATCAAACAAGCGACTGCACTTTGGGACAATAATACTTCCAACTGTACATGTGTGATTGATCAATAAAAATGGATCATAACATAATTTGTACTTCTTTCTCACAAACACATTGTCAGTTCTCTTGAGATGGCATGACAAATTATGCCTCTTCTATTGCTGTTATCATATAAACATATTTTCTTGCACAACTAATGTTACTTGTATTGTCATTTCCACCAGTCCCAAATTTCATGAAGGATTGCACATATACAGTGGTTTGTTCACTATGAACAAAGTGACTCAAAATACATCTTTCTCAAGCAGATTTGTAGAGTAGTGCGTCATATCTCTCACAAAGATGTGTGACCTGACATCCTAGATTGCTTAAATTTTTCAGATGATGTTACTTGACTGGTCCCCACCTTCCGGGCACTATTTCAACCTTCAAAAGGTTACAACTTTCTCAATGTGACAAAACTTCCCAAAAGGACAGGAGAGCTTTTTAGCGCCCATGGCTGTACTGGTACATATGGCAATCAGGCAAACCACACATGATTTGTTTACCATGGAGTAAACTTGAACAATGTGACCTGAACTTCACGTTTCTTGGGGAATGTGTTAAATGCTGGTTCTTGTAACACCACTTTGGTCACATCCATATCAGTGATGGTATGTTGTACACAGAGTGCTAGTCACAAAAGCACTTAGCTTGTCCCATTGCACCCAACTCTCTGTTCCATTTTCATTGGTGGGTTTGAAGAAAAATCCAAAGCTGCCTTCAAACACTCTGACTATCACTACAAACTACAGTCTGTGTGCACTTTAGAAGTGATCTCAGTAATGCCTTGGCAATTATCAGTGGGCTGCTATTGCACATGTTTTCCAAATTCATCACGAGAGAATGGCCATGCTTCTTCGGAGTGGCGTAAGTGCGTCAGCACTTTTGGATCTGTACAAGTTGGACGTATTTAAATCTCGAAAACGTTCATCACATGCACTTGATAGTGCCTGTTAAAGAAAACACAATGGCTTATCAGTAGAGTGGTTTCAATTGACTGTTGTGAAACCAGAACCAAAGCAATTATAGAGCTAATCACATTCTGAGGGAAATACAACCTTTATCCTACCAATAAAAGAAGCAATTGGTTTTACTAGCCAATCAGAATGCAAAACAAGCAAAGGCAGCCAACAAATGAGAGAGAAAAATGAAAATGAGAAAAATTAAATGAAAAGTTAAGTTTCAGTTAAGTTTAGGCCAACACAGAGAGAGAAAATGAGAGAGCGGGAAAATGAGAGTTACTAAGTTTCAGTTAGTTTTAGTTTTGCATCTGATTGGTTGAAAAGTTTTGTGCAAGTTTTTTTTTAATCCAATCATACCCCAAACTAAAGCCATAGCAATTGTGTAATTACTCAACTGAAGAAATGATCCTCACACTTTCTGGACAATTTTAAGCAATTGTCTCCTTATATGCACTTGAAAAATTCAAGTGACTCCAACAGGATTTGAACCCACGACCTCTGTGATGCAGTGCTCTTACCAACTGAGCTATGAAGCCACACAGTTGAGAGCAGGTCAATTTGTTGGGCTCATGCATGTTTTCCCGTGAAAGGAATGATAAATGAAAGAAATGATTATGAAGTGCGGAAGTGTGTAATTACTTTTGACACTCAAGTGAAAGTCATTCTCTTTAGTCACAAGTCGAATGTAGATTGAAGTAACTGAGAGTATCAATACCCATCTGCTTTTGCTTCAACAAGCTTAATGCAAATGGTTAGACTTTCTAGTATTCTTGGATAAAGATAAACTGTAGGCCCCATCTTACGACCCCTTATTTGTAGATAACTTTGTGGGCTGCTAAAGAACACACATACTGTTCCCATTGCTTTTGTCTGTCTTTGTCTGTGTAATCTCATGGCTGGGTGGGTAAATGCTCAGAGATGCAAGCTGCATAAACTACCATTCAAGGGTAAATAAAGCTATAATGATGATACAAACTTATACATCAAGGTGAACCAAGGGAGGGATCTGCAATCTTGGACAAACTTTGAGGCACCTTTGAGTTGCCTGACAATCCAATGTGATAACTAACCTTTGTTAGTAATATTCTTGCCCCTCCCCCACCATCAATAGGGACCTTAAGATCTACGACAGCGACGTCAAGGAAAACGTCACCTCAAAATATAACTTTGCACAATTTTAAGTCTTTCGCGATTTTTTCTACCTTGTTTAACTTGTACAATAGTAGCGAAGTATCCTAAAAATAGCCGTTTTAGAGTGAAAACAGAGAATAAAAGATTATCTGATACATGCACACATTGTTGTCACAACCACAAATTTGTGATTTCATGTTGTCATCATGCAGAGTACCGCATAAATACGAACTATAATGCGTGCTGCACGATTATTTTTCCTCTTTTAACCAATCACATTGCTGTTCTGTGGCATTGTTGTTGACGTCACTGTCATAGATCTTAAGGTCCCTATTGCTGATTTAAGATGGAAACTGCTTTGATTCATTCTTCTGGACCTTTAAAACAACACTAAAGAGGGGAGGGGAGAGGACAGGACAAGCCATTTTGGCTGTGATGTGGGCTGGCAAATGTTGCACACTTGCAAAATTTGAGTCAGCTTAAGATGTGTGTCAACTGGTTTTGTCCAACCAAGGTTGCAGCTGTTGTTCTCATCATTCTTGTAATTAAGGCAGAAGCTACAGCAGTTTTTGTTCATTCTTAAATTTAACCGACTCACCTCAAGTTTTTTTGCTCTTTCCTTACTCAGAGGTTCAAGAGGAAAAACTAACTCATTGGCATCAGCAAGTGACCGTAAGTCAAAGTAGTATTTTGCATAGACACTTGATGGCACATTGATATTAAATTGCAGTAACTCTAAAAATGCTCTTTCCAATTCATTCCTACGGGAAACCAAAAGAGATGTTATGATTATTTAAGGGTACTTAACGTTATCATCATCACTGCCATTCTCACCGTCTAACAAGAGGCTACAGATAGCCTTTACTTGGGGTTGATTTCCTGTACAAAAGTCACTACTACAGCAACAACAACAACAACAACAAATCTTTATTTATCCCCACAATTATAAATAAGAACTCTGCAACAGATGCTTAACTCACTGGAACAAAGCTGTTTCTGGTCAAAGTATAGTTCAGACTTGTAATAGTTCAAAACAATCTTTCACAAAAACATGTAACCAGGTGTACACATGCCAGAATAACTCAAAGCAGAAGTGTAAATAAAAATACCGAACTCAATTGAACGGGACCCCAGCTCACTTACACAGGTTACCCCAGGCTAGTATATAATTAATGGAATTTACTGATACATAGCAAAGGCATACATGTAAATGGCAGGCTATTTATTATTCTTACATACAAGACATATAACATATGCATGTAAGACTCACTAGCCTCATGTTAAGGCATGTTGGAAAATAAAACAAAAGAAATAAAGGAAAGATAAAGTTAACACATGCACAGGACAATCCTGGTCTGAACAGAATAAAAAATAAGAGACTGACTCAAAGGTGAATTCTTATCTTGTGCCTTTGGTACATAAAGTATTACATTTTACACAATTCCCTTAGCCACTGGAAGAACATTTTAAAGCATGGCACTAAAGAGGAAAAAATTCACCATTTGAAAAAGAAATCACTTGTCTGTGGCATCTCAATTACACGTAAATACTGTCATGCACATAGTAATTGCCAGAACCTTTAGTTTCAATTGGGAAGTAGTTGGTGTAGAAGAATATGAAGGCTGCATGCAAAAACATCCTAAGTGACTTTTGTGCCATTTTTGGTCACTTTGCACTATCACATCCAGTTTCCAACTGATGTGATATTATGGAGTGAACTGTTTCATGCTGTATGCTGAAATTTAGGGAAATGGATGCAAAGATGTTCCCACGCTTTTATGCTTTATTTTCATCCTGGTGCACCCAATTTTTGTTATTTTTACATACAACATGGGATTGGTCATTCCAGAAATTGGGCGCCATTTACTGTGCAAATTTTGGCTGCAATTTTGTAAAGTGACACTCAAAAGCAACTTGTGCCCTAAGCCTTTCAATTCAATAGACCCTGAGCGTTAATCAGCTATGAAACATTTGAACAACTTACATGTCTTCAACTGTTATGTCTTTTAAAATCTGACAATAGTCTACATTCCATACTGATGAGAGAGAAGAGCAAAGTTTCAGTTATGGGATAAAAGAATTAATTTTACCATTTTTAAACAAGTTGTTGAGATAATATTACACACCACTAACATAAAACCATGAAAACGTCTGGACAGTGTACAGAACTTTCACCATATCATGTATTTTTACCTGCTTGATCATCCCATACTTTTGACGACAATAAAATAGCACCAAGCAAAATTCTTTTCCAGTTTCCAGGATGTGCATCAATCTCTGCATATGTTAGTAGTCTCTCAAGATAAACCTGAGATATTTAGCACAAAAACAAAATTAAAGAATAATTAATACAGCTTGAATTTTTTAAAGACCTGAACTTAATAATTTGTTGAACCACTATATAACTTACCAGTGTGATTATTGCACATTCTGCTGTGAGTTGTGCAGCATGAAACAAAGTCTTGATAAACTTGTAGATGTGTCTGTGTTCTGGATCAACTCTGTCATAGTAATCTGGAACAGGGTCATGCTAGTAGGAGAGGAAGAAATGACAGGAAAAGTGCATTCTTCTGGGACTATCCCAAATAGGTACCTATATAATTTGGGGATCTATTGAAAAAAATAATCTACATTCCGTGTGCAGACAAAGCAATATTGAGTGAGACCAAAGAGCAACTTTTAATTCAATAACTAAGACAATTATTTACTTCCCACATTTAATTAAAATTACATACAAACGCTGGCTACCAGATTAGATAAGTTGTGAAATCACAAATATGTCAAAGTGCACTTCTTACCGTCAAGGGGTGTGCCTTTTCATCAAATATGTCGAGAGATCTTATCTCTCTGTCTCTGTATTTAAAGAAAGATCCTCATCAGTAGGGATAAATTTGATTATTACAGCTATAGAAGTATAGTTTAAATGTGGTCTTATAAGGTCATATCAAAGACCTTTTCCTAACTTCACTCTATGGTTTGAAAACATTGCATTCACTGAAAACCTGATGGTAACAGACACAAAGAGGCTAAAGGTATATATTTGGTCTTCAACACAGTAGTAACATTAACTTACCGGTTTTTTATATGGTAATATATTGCTAATGCCACACTGTGGAGAGTTAAAAAAATTAAAGAAAACAAGATGTCAGAAATTGACAACTTACAAAAAGAACAAATACTGAAACAGCTGTAAGCGATCATGAATTCATCAAGGGTGAGTGAATTTCTAAAGAACAAGTGGTGCTGTATCTGTGGGGAGTGAGACTTTTTGTTGTGCTAATTTACCTTACAGTAAGTAACAAATTAGGGCTGACTAAAAGAGTTAGGCTTTTCTCCACTTACGGTCTCGCTTCTTCTATCTAGCAACATATTAAAATGAAAAAAAGTTACTGACAGTGACTAAACACTTGCATGCAAAAACTGGAAGTGATGTTACCATTTGATTGTGGATTTCAGATTTGGCTGACTAACGGTGCTGTCATCAAGAAAAATTGTTGAGCAGGAGCTAAACTTTCTTGTTAGAGTCCCTTGCTAAGAAAACAAGAAAAGAAACATTCTTAAACAAGTACACTTTTGGACTGAATTCTCTATTCTTATCCTCAGAAATCTTGGTAGGATCTTCAAGGATCCTTGAGAATCCTGCCCAAGATCCTTAAGGACCCTCAACTTTCTTGCGAAGATCCTTAAAGATCTTTAAAGATCTTTGAGGGATCCTGAGAAAGATCTTTTCAAAATTGCTCTAAAGATCCTTAAAGATCCATGAGGGATCCTCAAAGGATCTTTGCTTAGATCCTTGAACTTGTTTTCACAAGGATCTTTGTAAGATCCTTACATTGTCCTTAAGGACCTTAGCACATAGTTTGGTAACTGAAGATTTTTTAAGATCCTTTCAAGATCCTTAACAGATCTTTAAAAGATTCCTACCCTTAAGGATCTTTAGCAGGTCCCTGAAGATCTTTAAGGGTCCTCAAAGATCCTGTAATGTTTTTCACCAGGGTATGGTATGGCCGTGGGCGAAAGGGCAGGCCTGGCAGAACCTTATGTGCATTGCCTCAACAAGTGTTGCAAGTTGCTGCATTGCATTGCAAGTGTTGCAGGTGTCCAACAAGCATTTACTCATGTCTAACCAAAATGTGGAGTAGTTACTGATAATCGCTTACTTGGAGGCCCTCAAGCCTTTCAAAACGTAGTATTGGAACTCACCCCAACTCCATTTCTTTTCTCACTTCCCGTTGACATTGTGCGCCTTCCTGGAAATGTTCCATTATTACCTGATAACAGCAAAATTTCATGAACAAAAGATAACTAGTGACAGAAATAAGTGACAAACAAGATCAGAAAATAGCTGGCAAAAATGTACAGTTTAGTTCAGTCCCTGTAGGAGTCTATTCATACCCAAAAGTAGCAGACAACTGATAACAACCTTTGTGGGAACTAAAGAGGCTCACTGCACACATTATGCTCCACTTGTAATAATCATGCTCTAATTTTTGTCTTCTTCCTTATTGCACCTTTTTGTAAAATCAACACTTCCAAATTTCCAACATTTTTTTTACTGCCATCATTCACTGTTAGTAGCAAACCAGATCAAAGGGTCATATCGTGGTTTGTGACTGGCAGATTTCCATCCAATTTGTTGGTTTCTGTTTGAATAGTCTGCTGACTGTTTACAAAATGAACATGTTTCATGGCAGTAAAAAACAAGATCACTAGGTGCATGCTGATGGGTAGAGTTCAAATGTAATTTAAGCTGCTATAATCAGCAATTATCCAACGAGCCCACATTGGATATTCGAGGTGGTACATGAAGATAGCTAACAAGGTGTGTAGTGCCAACAAGGGCGAATAGAATAATCGTTGTTGTGTCAAATTCTCAACCTTCTGTTCATTTTTTGTTGACGTAACTTGGCTCACTGCCAAAAAAATTAAGTTGAAGCAACCTGTGCTGCCCTTATTTTCCTTGTAAGGTCAGAAGTAGGTATAATGGCTGATAAGGAAGATCCAGTGAGCCAACTAAAAGGCTAAAAATTCATTATCAGTGGTTGAGAATAGCTTGGTGTCCTGGCATGTTGTTGCTTTTTCTCTTACTTTCAATTTTTTAGTAAAGTAGAGAAAGCTATTCAAGCTTGTCACTAAAGTTGTTAGCCTCATGTCCAGACATCCCCCAACCTGCTCATTCAAAACAGATCTACTACTCCCTGATACAGCATATACTTGTGGCTAAATAGTGCACATGTTAAATATCTTGACAATTTTTACTGATAATATCTTAATAAGTGAAATGTTTTTTTTTGTACATAGTTTTTATTTCATATTTTATTTTGTGTTATTATTTATTGCACACAAATTTTTGATTCACCTTTAGTTTGACATGTTAGTTTCTATGTCAGCTAAAGGCCTAATCATCCCTACCAGTTCTGAGGGTAAATCAAATCATGTAGGTACATGTGTATCTGTAATGTGGTTTGGTAGTTTGTGGGTTTGTTTCCTTATTAATTAACCTAGAGCTCAATTTGAATCTAATAATATTAAACTCCTGAAGGAAATGATTAATTTATTGGTAATGACGTGAGCATACATGCAAAAAAGGCTGAGTGCTTTTTACAGGAATCAAGCCTTTGAACTTTTGATTACTAGTTTGGCTGCCGTACCACTGTGCTACAGGAGACTTGTGGGGCCTAGGGCATTACAGCAGGTCCTGGTTGTTCAAAAGGTGGTTAGCGCTATCCACTGGATAACACAATTAGTTTTACTGGCTCTTATCTGCTAGATAGTGATTTATCTGGTGGATACCGTTATTCACCTTTTGAACAACCGAGGCCAGGTTCTCGTTAAACTCTTGTTTGTAAAAATTCTAAAATAAGGGAACATAATTAATATGTTGGAATAAGTTTAAGTTATTGGTAAAGATGTGAAATTATCTGCCTGAAAGATCTCCAAATGATCATAATGTTCATCTGAGTAAAATACTGAATGTGAGCAAACACTTTGTTTTTGGTGTAAGAAAAAAACAATAGTCACTTGTATTGGAGGTATACTTATTGAGGGTCATTACTCTTGAAAGCCGTATAATAAATATTTCCAGTTAATTGATCGACTGGACAGTGTCATTATGTTATTCAACATGATCATGCTTGACTTATTACTTGAACAAATTTACCTTGAACCGATATTATCGTGTTAAAATTTTGACCTCGAGCGCCTGCACCAAGACAAGGGCTTTTCAATTAACCTTAAAAATTTCACTGGAATTTTTATCGATGCCCTAATTATTGAGCATGGTCCTTAAAGCTTTTGAAAAAAAAAAGGATTTTAATGGACACCATTTCATCTGATCCCGTTCCTTGATCACATTGAAAAAGAAAAAAATTAGTGTCCGTAACGCATGCAAGTATTATAATTAGCTTGTTCGCAAGGGACGGGATTTCAGACAAAAACGAGAATTCACTTAAATTTCACCCAAAGTTCAACAAAGTCGGTTTAAATTTTTCACGCTGTAATATTCGATAATAATGCAACTGTTGTGCAAATAAGTTCCACTTTAACGCACGATCAACCATGGCCAAGAAGTGATTCGCGTTACATTTCAAACTTTGCTTACATGTGACAATGTTGTGATCAGACCGAAAAGCTTGAGCAACATATGAAATTATATCTTATTCACATACCTGGATTAGATATAGATCTGTGTAAAAACAACGTCCCCTTGTGATTAGAAAGATCTGCGGCGAAATTAGCGAAAGAGAACCATCAGTAATCCAATTTCCATTCTTTAACAGAATCCGGTTGGGTAGTCACTACAGCAGATGGACTTGAATCAACACTTAGATCTCTCTATACCTTCTCTATCGCTAATATGTGGTAGTTCGAAGGACTCGTTAGCAACGCCTGCCCTGTCATACGTCTCATGTTTAGCCATATGCCCGCCATGAGGCGAAGGAAGAACACAACATTGAATGTTACCCATCGTAGTTCGAGCGAGGATGTGCTCCTTTTCCTCTTCACGACAAGTCGGTCTTCCACAAATTTTGAGACATCAGAAAACTAGGCCACTACATCGTTACTACTTAGTTTCAAATCCATCTCCGATGAGCCCCGCAATGTCCACATTGTCAAGCAAAGTTCCTTTTGAAAGGCGTATTTCCTAGATCAAAGTAATGTGCGGACAATATATCACTGGAAAGATGAGCGAACAACAAACACACTCAACCTGAGGTTCTGTCCTTTGATTGGCCTAGCACTAAAATTACGTCACGGCTGAAAATGCGAAAGTTCTCGAGTCACCCAGGACCTACCATTATTATGTGGTGTGGAAAAAGATAGCTCTTCTGTCCTTAATGTAGCGTATCCGGGTTTTATGAAAAATACTTTTGACAAAAGATGTTGAAGGCATGCAATAGGAATACAAAATAAAACCGCAGTGACGCCTCATATTTAAAATTCAGTGGACTCTGATGTTTATTGAGGGTGGGGTCTGAAAGAAACAGTAACACAACGAAAAAACTCTTACGGAAGAATACTCAGTTTTTGCGAGGGGGTCAATGGCTATTTCATCGGCCTAACTGCGGAGACTCTTACGTAATATAGGTGTTCATGTTGTCCCAGATGAGTTCCTTGTATCCTGAAGGGAGGCTGAAAGAGCTTTGAAGGCGATTAGAGTCAAAAGAGCACCTGAGCCAGAAGCATCCTAAAGGAAGTCGCGTTCGACCCCGGGCCTTGCCGTTTGTGACATCTATAACACGTCCCTTCGAAAGGCTCAATCCAAGCAAATGTACGGAAATGCGTGTCCGCTTTCTTCAATACGATAATTGCCAGTGGCATCCTATTGCAATCGGTGGCTCTTGAATTGAAGCAGTTAGCTTTAATAGTGTATACATTACTGCTGACCCTACGTGGGCCACCCATAGCGACTATATAAGGAACAAAGCTAACAGACGGCTCTGTCCGTTAAGGAAGCTTAAAGGCTGTGGTGTCAGAGAAAATTGTTTCCTTCAAGTGTATTGCTTCTTAGTATGTTCCATCATTGAATATGCCTTGGTGGTTTTTGCTTATCTTCCCCAGTACCTTAAAAACAAAAAAAAAAAAACCCTTTGAGCCGTATCAATAGCTATTGGGCAGGTTTTGCCTTGTGAGCAGAGGTCATTCCATAAAAAAATTAGATTTATCCTGGTCAGGAACTCTGCAGCAGGGTATGAAACACCTGTATAAGTAGTCAAATAATTGCTTGTGTTGACAAAGGGGAGGCTAGGGAAGAAAGAGAAGGGAAGAACTATCCAAGCTTACTGCCAACAATATTCAATTGTCTTCTTATTAGTAGTAGTATCTGTTTTTTCAATCCCGATTCATCAGAATGAAAGGTTTTTTTTAAGCGTGCCAGGTATCAGTGGAGTGCTAACAAACCAAGAAAGTCACTTTGGAAGAGGAGAATGCGGAAGTAAATGCGGGACAGCGGTTCCTTAAAGATGAGAGGTACTGGGTTCCACTTAGCAACATTCCTTGACGACCACATACGAGAGGCCATATTAACAAAATCTTGTTCGCATTGCCCGGAGAAAAAATATCAACAATTTAACGGACAATAAACACTTCAGACTTAAGCGGCAATGTATGACGACGATGAGGAACCTGAAGGTCCGAAGAGTTCAGCCACAACTTATCTTTCAGAGGGAAATGTGCATTTCAACCAGGGGGAATACAAGAAAGCCCTTGATAGTTACACACAGGTTGGTGACTCTTAGCTTTATGCAGTATATTTACTCGATTTAAGAAGGCTGATCACTGATCTAAAGTGGTAAATTGTAGTGCTTTATGTAAATCGTTACCTGTCTTTACCTGGCTGTTCTTACATGTAAACAGTTAAACAAGAGAGCCGAAAGCAGCTAGTCTGTAAATATCGCGGTCATACACGATATGAAAACATGTATGAGCCCAGCAAATTGACCTGCTCTCAACTCTGTGGCTTCATAGCTCAGTTGGTAAGAGCACTGCACCGGCATCGCAGAGGTCGTGGGTTAGAATGCCGTTGGAGTCACTTGAATTTTTCAAGTGCATATAAGAGACAATTGCTTAAATTGTCCAGAAAGTGTGAGGATCATTTCTTCAGTTCATTCTAAACCACACTTCATAATCATTTCTTTCATTCATACAGTTTTAGCCACACTACAACAACACATCAAGTAAAGTTATAAATAGGTTCTATGATTGATTGAATTAACGCTAGGTGAAAAATACTGCCACTTTACTTCAGAGCTGTGAAGGTCCTACGGGAAGCTTGTTGCATAAGGGAAAATGTAGTTAATTTATGTGTTGTTTACTTTATAAATCATACATATAGGCCTTAGAGATACAACCAGGATACAAAGCCTGTCTTGTTCAGCGATCAAAGTGCTACCTGCATTTGGGTGACACTGATGCAGCTCTGAGAGATGCAGAGGAATCACTGACAGAAGATCCTGAATATATTAAGGTATAAAAATATGCTTGTTTTTCTTCTTTTATTTGTCTTCTATTTATTAATAATGTCTGTTGTTGGGAATGATGTGCTGATGAAGTTATTTATTTTGTAATACCCTGTAGGGACTTTACCAGAAAGCAGAAGCTCTGTATTCAAAGGGTGACTTTGAACATGCTCTAGTTAATTTTCACCGTGGAGGCAAGCTGCGACCTGACAAGGAGGAGTTTAAATTGGGGATTCAGAAGTCTGAAGAGGCCATTGACAATGCCATTGGAAGTAAGATCTCCCTTTAATCTGGCACACAGTGTTGAGAGTGGAAGACTCTATGATAATTACCAGTATTAAGGGGTTTGGAGGGAAAAGGGACTTGTAGGGTGCGGGGGCATCTGTACTGATGGAGGGTATGGCATAATGTGGGTGCCTTCAATATGATGGAGGAAGAAGTGAGAAGGGTTATCTACAACAGGAAGAGTAAAAGGGAGAAGGGCCTTATATTCCTGCTTTCTTCTCCTTATCCTTCTTCTTACCCCCAATCTCTCAACTGTTCCTGTCTCTTTGTGTCAGAGGCTGGACTGAAATGAAATAGTGATATACCAGTATTGTTAATATTGTTATTTCATCATTTCCTTTCCAGGTAATGCAAAAGTTAAACTAGAAAACAAGGGAGATTTGTCTTTTTTTGCCAAACAAGATGAAGCAGTAAGTTCTGTCAAAATAGAAATGACCTTAACAGAATAATGAGAAAGAACACAGACATGCAGGGATGTTGTTACTTAAGAGCTAGCTTCTGGCTTATTCCACAGGCTGAAAGAGACGTTTTCACCCTGTCCTGAAATTTAATGGAGTTTCTTAATGAACATGAGCCAGCTTAGTTTTCATCTTAGCTACATCCCTGTTCATGCACTAGATGGTTTGTTCTCTTTTTAAGTGACCGAGCATAGAAAAATTTTCATACAGAAATTTGGCATGAAATTTTCTTTACCTTTTACTTACTTGGTCATAGTCATTATAATAATAATGACCGACTTATCACCTTGCTACAGAACAAAGTATAGGAAGTCCATTGAAAACAATAAGGACAGTGTGCATGGAGGTCTGGGTCCTAAGAGGACTAGTGAAATAATGTGATGATCTTCTTTTCATCCACACCAGAAAAAGGCAAACAAGGGCTACAGCAAACCAACTACTCAGGCAGCCAGGGCTCAGCAACCAGCAGCAAACAGAGGGAAAAATCCGAAAAGTCCTGTAAAATCAGAGAAGACTGTCAAACAGCTGCTTGGAGAATTATATGCTGATAAAGAGTACTTAGAAAAACTCATGGCTGACCAAGGTACGATAAGAATTTTAATTTTTCACTAATCACTCAGGCTGAGTTTCCTGGAAATTTTGCCTAAATGGATTGTGCCATCGCTTAGGATAACCATCTTACTGAAATGAAATGCCAAATGGAACATTAAAAATTCAGGCAACTTCAGCATTTCGGAAAAAGGGACAGACTGACTGACATTTACTCACTGACTGACTTCAGGACTGATTGATTGAAAAAAGCCTACAGTGGGTCCATTGACACACTGAGCTACCTATGACTTTCTTCTGCATCATAGGTTTTGTTCATGGCAGTAGCAGCAAGCAAATTTTTGATTTAGTGCAGGAAGGTCTGGATTATCTGCACACAAGAATTGAATTCTGGAGACAGCAAGAACCCCTCTATGCTCGCAAGAACAAGAGAATTCCACCAAAGAAAGCACATCAACAACAAAAGCCTGCTGACACTACAAAGTTCATCTTAAGATCACTGGAAGAAATAGATGAGGCTCTGGCTGAAGGTGACCCTGAAAGCAGTTTAACCAAGGCTCAATCAACACTTAAGACAGTGCAGTCGCTTGGACCTGAGAGTGTACCTAACAAAGCTGAAGTTGTGGGGAATTTATACTCATGCATTGGAAATGCTTATCTTGAAATGGAGAACTATGATGAAGCATTGAAATATCATGAGAAGGATCTCAAGGCTGCAAAGAAACAGTAAGTTATCAGTGGTCTTTATACTGCAGTCAGTGTAAGAGTGTTCCAGATAAGAGATGGGTGTCAGGTCAAGAAAGCAGGCAAAGGCAGACACCTGATAGAGAAATTAAGTGATTGACTTAAAATGTTTAGAGACCTAATGGTATTCACACATACAAATTCACCATGGCCATCCTGTCTCTAAAATGTATCTGGAATCCTGGGCTGAGTTGTTGTGGATGAAGTGCGATTGAAATGTATGCATTGTCATAGTATGTATTCCGATTTAGCAGATAACAAAAATCGAAGAAAATTAATTTTATTACCAAATTTTAAAAGAATTTTGACTTGGCCACAAAGCCTTATGCACTGGTTAGAAGATCCACTAAAAAGTTAATAGGAAGTGAGGAGAGGAGAGGAGAACTAATTGTTGTCCTAGTGATGCAAGTAACATGCGAGTTATTGTTCTAGTGATGAAAGTGCATTATTACTTGACTTAGTTGCACTGGGATACCACAGACTATAATCTTTTCAATAATCTTGTTGTCCCCCCAGCCTGACTCTGATGATGACTTCCACTCAGCCAATTTTCCCATGTAGCACTGTAATAAATCTCTAAACAGCACTTAGAATAATATGCATCCTGATCCTGATAGTGGGAATTCTTAAACAATAAAGGTTAACTTTCTTTAATTCCTAGGGATAATAAGGAGGCCAAATCACGAGCACTGGATAATCTAGGAAGACTTCATGCAAAGAGAGGAGAGTACACCAAAGCAATTGACTCCTGGATGGAGAAGCTGCCACTGAGTAAATCAGCCCTTGAAAGCACATGGCTTTACCATGAAATTGGCAGGTGTCATTTGGAGCTCAAGTACTATCAAGATGCAAAGGAGTTTGGTCAAAAGTCATTGGCTGCAGCAGAACAGGCTGATGATAAGGTGTGGCAGCTGAATGCCACTGTTCTTGAGGCTCAGGCGGAAGGTGAGATTTATTTGAATTCAGAGTAAACTTACATATTATTGAGCTCTTCAGAAGGAACATTAATTGAAGCAAAAACTAATATTTCTTGAAAAGCATGCTGACCAGGAACACATCTAAATTGATGTTTTTCCTTTGAGAGGCCAAAATAAAGCACAGGGTTTTCATTCATTTTTGAGGTGGAAGGGTACTTGATGTTGAGTAGACAGGTACCCTGTGTGAATTGATGCTGATATTTTTCAATTTTGTTCCTAAAGGAAGCCAGGTACAGTTGTACTCCCTTAAAACTAAATTAGTACCAGGGTCCCAGCTTCTAATTCAAACCCTGGAAGAAAAGGAGTTGACCTTTTAGTTTTATAATTTATAATATCGTAATTGTATTGAGTACCAGTATTTTAAACTTAATTTGCAGTAAAACTTGGTGAACTTCAAGATGCTCTACAGTCCTTTGAAAAAGCTTTAGATCTTGCAAATATTCTGGAGGATGAGGCTGCTGAAAATGCCATTTCTAAAGCCATAAATGATGTAAATGATAGAATTGCACGAGGTAACAAGTCCATACATTTTGTCATTCATTGTCTCAATCTCTTCACTTTGTAGGTGAACTATATGGCTTAGTCTCAAAAATGCTCTTTATATTTCATGTGTCATCATTTGAGCTGGTTGAAACTGTTGGACTGTGAAACCAAGAGCATAACCACTTAAATTATAGCTTTTCTGAGACAGGCAGGAAGACTACTTTTTGTATGCTTTCACAGGTGCCATCTTTTAGCTTTTCAAAAAGATGCCAAGATACAGTGTCTAATGCATGAAATGTTTAAGTGTCCATCATCTGCTTTTGGTCAAATTGTTACTTGGAACAGGATATGCTCCAACTGAAAACTAGGAAATAGGTGGTTCCAGTCATTTGACAAAATTATTTTTCACATGATTCTGCATACTACATGGTACTGAGTAGTGTGTTCCTATCGAGCAGGCCCAGTGACTAGTAGTCACTCAAAGGGTGTATAGCGCTATCCACTGAATAAATCACTATCCACTAGATAACTCAATTGGTTTTGCTAGCTCTTATCCAGTTGATTGTGATTAATTTAATTTATCTGGTGGATAGTGTTATCCACCTTTTGATCAACTACATGTATGGCCTGGGCTTTACATTTTGTGTCAAATGTTTGATTCTTTGAAGAAATTTTGTAGTGTGAATATTGAATTTAGAGCTATTGTTGGGATGAGGAGTGCTTGAATTTCTATTTTTACTGGTTCATGTACTGTGGAATAGAAATTAGGATTTGCCCGATTCAGTTACATAAAGGCTTTGAGCAGTGGTTACAACAGATCCAACATGACATTTGAGAACAATGGAAACAACTTGATTTGACTTTCTTTTAAGGAATTTAAAAAATACATATTTGATCTTGTGTCAAACAGTATCGTTATCACCTTGCATTTTAGGGGTAAAATCCAGGGAAGGTAATGCTGCAGCTGACAATGAAGAAGAACAAGAAGGATCCAAAGAACCTGACAGCAAAGCTGTAGAATATGAGGAAAGCAAAGATACAGAGACGGCAAAGGGGTCAGAGGAAGAAAGTGTGAAAGACGAACAAACCAAGGAGGGCACTGATGACATCAAGGAAAATCAAGAAGTGATGGAAAATCAAGATGATGAGAATGTGAAAGCAGCTGATGTTGAAAATGATTCTGGGGAAGGAAGAAAAGATGTTGAACCCAGCGAAGATGAAGGTGTTAAAGGACAGTAAATGGAACTTCACATCAAAAAAGAACATTACTTAGTTTGAAGTATTTTTCTTGGCATGTCATTTATGTAAAATAACAGGTACTCCAACTTTAGGGATGGAATTCTAAAACTCTTGACTGCAGTAATACACTTTTTTTTTTGTATATGGTAGAAGGGCCCATCAATAAATTAGTTTTGTTGCATTTTTGAAGGAAAATATTAAACTCTTGAAATTTCCACTCTGAAATGCTCCTTACTACACTTTAAGTATCGACCATAATTAGTCAGCAAATTTTGTGATATTCACTATTTTTCATCAAACATGAAATAATGAATACTTTCCATTCTTTGTTGGTTTAATTGAAGTAATCAATTGATGCAATAAAACTATGTTTATGTGTAGTGAATTTACAGGCTGCCAGTTCACCATATAAATCAGACAGTCCTATACTGTGCAAAGACTTTATTGTGCTTTAAAACGAAAATGTAAATTTTAGCCTTGGAAAATACATGTACATAAGTGTAAAAAAATTTAGGAGATTTTCTATAGTATCTCTGAAAATCTCTCTTTCCATTTGTGAAAGGCCAGCTTACAGCAACTCTAGTCTGTTTTGTGTGATGTGTTCACATTAAAATGACACCTACAAGTGGTAATTATTGTGTATAGTGCAGATAAATTCTGATAAAAAGAGTCTATGAGGGTATGGAACTTATGAACAACTACAACTTTTAAAGGCCGAAGTATCTACTAAAACCAATAGCTTTATGATCACACACTGTGGCTTGCATAAATATTAAACATTACATTGTAAGTGAGTATGGTGCTTTGACCAGCATAGCAACTTTAAGTAAGAGTAAAACAACATTAAATCTTGATGTCCTTTGGAGACCGAATTTATATGCTACAAACTACTTATTCCAGGATGAGATCATGTGGTACAAGATGGTCCCTTTTGGTTTGAAAATAAGCAATTTGTTCTCCCAATCAATACAACTTCTTAACTGCCAGACCTCTCAGATGAAGTTGTCAGCTTGAGGAAAATCCATTGTTTCTGATTGGATGAAGATTGATGGTGGTGCATGGTAGGGACCATAAAAGATGGTTTGTATAAGTATGCAAATGACAGCTACGCTTGGTACTTGTTGGATATTTCCGCAACATGCCTGATTTGAGTTTTACAATCAATCAGATGGTACTAAGTGTACGGTTTTCTCTTGAAATTGTATTGAAACTATTCTTTGGTAAGCCATTCTTGGAATTCCTGCCTTGTAGTCAGTCATTGCCCCGAGACGTTTTGCTACATTTTTAAAGTCCTGCTCTGAAGAGTAATGAATCTGTGCTTCTCGAACAGAGACACTCTTGCTAACCAACTGGTCAACAGTGACCAGGGGTAAGGTATGAACATGATTAACAAAATTCATATCGTAGTTGTCCTTCAACAAATAAGAAAGATCTGTTTTTGTGAAAGGGTGAAACCTATCATTCAGTTTAATAAATTGCAAATGTTTATCATAAAATTGCCCATGGCTCACACCAATGCGACCAAATGTTCTTGTGCGTGGAATTTCGGGGCGTATACATGCCCTGTCTTTTCGTTGAGCTGGTTCTCTCATCCAGTCATCCCAAAAACCTAAAGGCCACTTGGGTTTGAGTTCATTCCAAAGAGCTCTTGTTATCATCCATCCAAGGCCAGGGAAAAAGTCTGTTCTATAGAGAACATCATTTCTTTGGACCATCCCTTCCTTGCCATTGTCATTCCAGGCTGAAATGCACCATAATGATGGGTCTACCTCAAGCAAAGGCTTAGTTGCTGTGAAGTATTCGAAGAAATCGGGGGCTACAAGAGGAAGCAGAAGAAAATGTAAATTTTTGTATGACCAAGTCTGCAACTTATCGGCCAGTAACTGTTGAATATTGCTAATATTAGCCATGTTCTAAACGAGCAAAGGACTGGGTACCAATGTTGAAAATCAATTTGGTTCAATTAGGCTGAAAATTGAAGCTCACCACTTGAAAGAGTGGCAAGGCATCAGTGAGATTATGAAATATGAGCACAATTGGGCTAAAAGGGAACTTGGTGGCGGGCTTTTAGAAATCACTCAAACAAGAGAGCTTTATAGTACGGATAGGAGGGATGCCTGTCCCTCCAACCATACAAATCTCTCTTAAAGTACAGTACACATTTTCAAAAGTGTACCATGTCTTTGGCTTTTAAGCAATTAGATTCACTTTTGGTAAACTGACTAATGTTTGGTTGCTCTTTCCAGTGACAAGCTTAATCTTTCAATTCAATCGATCTTTAATACTTGTTCCCATTCCTCTGCTCGTTTAGATCATGGCTAATTATTTCTATGACTAAACCATGGTGAAAATCTCTTAAGGACTTTCAAAGATCTTTGAGGATTCTGATAAAGACCTTAACAAGGATCCTCAGATCCTTGGCCAAGATCCTTAAGAATCCTAAAAGATCCTGTGAGATTTTCACCAGGTAATAGGGAGGCGAGCGTGGCCTAGTGGTAGGGCGCTGGAATTGTAATCCAGAGGTCCCGGGTTCAAATCCTCCTCCCTGCCACTAGATGGATTTGTCTTCAGTGGCCCCGAATTCAACTCCTCCACGCCTTGTAAATAGCCAACTGGTCAGCCTCCCACCAGTTGGGATTCTTAACTTGTTACGTTTAATTTGTATCACATTTGTTTGTTACGCGCATTTGATCATATTCACATGGAATTTGCACGATATAAATGTTAATTATTATTAATTATTATTATTATTATTATGTAATGGTAGAATTTGATTGGTGTATTTACATGCACACATTAAAAAAAACCTGTTCCATATTTATCAAAGCAACTGAGAGGCATGGCAAATAGGAACGACAGGGGGGTTAGCTGATTGCCCTGCTAATAGATAGGTCAGACCAGGACACCTGCAACTTCATGCATGTTCCCTATTCTTGACCAACAATGAGTGGCTTCTTTATGTCTCCCTTGGATTAATTTGCATGTACATGTAACAAAAGTGAAAGGCCTACATCACAATCATCTGAATAGAGGATGATGAATGCAATCGGCTGGGTGGTTTTTCGGACCAGCTGAGGTTCACCCAAACAAAGGATAGATGCCTCACCATATGAAATGACCAGAAAATAGTTTATATTATTATAGATTATATTTATTTGAAAACTCACCAACATCTAAGTCATCTTCAACAATAATCACAGTATCATGATCCATGAAATCAAACACCTTCCCTAAAGCCCACTTGTAATGTCGACTGATCTTGTAGTAACCCATCATAGATTTCATGTTATTAGGGATACCTTGCACCTCTGAGAGGTCTGGCTGTCGTATATGTGTAACTTGAGACCCATATGATGCAATGACATGCGCAGTTTCTTCATGTCCACAATCCTGACTTACCACAATAGGAAACTGTTTGGCTGAAGGACGATACTTTAACAGCAGGTCCAAGCATCGTTTAACTGTAGGCCTATTGCATGCTATAACAAGAACTGCAGCGACAAAATCATCATTTTTGGATGAAACAACAGACTGTTTTTCCTGAAGTGTCTGTTCTAAAGCTGCGGATTTTTCATCAGATTCTATTCTATCGCTCTGGCTTTCTTCATTGAGATGACCAGCTATAGCAATACTCTCTCTCTCCTCATTAATTGGTACAAAATTGTTTACTGATTTCTCCGGAACTGTTGATGTTGATTTTACAGGCCTGTTCCGTATTGCTTTAACTACCTTACCAATGCCCTGTAACTTTCCACCAGCCACGTTTGCTAAATATTTCTCGGAGATTTGTGTCAGTCTGGGATCTTCAAGCAACGAAGTTGAATTTTTGCTGACAAAACGATAAAGGACAATTAAGTTTCCAAAGACAAATACGCACAGTGTTAAAATAATCAACCATCCCCGCTTGGTTATGAAGACAGTTTTCATCATGAAACCTCCATAAAAGGGACATAAAACACGTATAAACCACAACAATTCCCCGTGGAGAGCTCGTAATCGGAAGCGCTCGGAAAAGAATATCGAAAGGGACTGGGAAGAGAATCTCAACTTAAAAGAAAAATAGGACAAAATGATTGACGTAGTCAGTGTATAAATGGCGGAATGGCGAATTCTCTTTACTATCTTCCTTCAAAATGAAAGAAACTAAAGTGAATAATTTTCAACATAGAATTTTACCCTACTCCTTCCCGGAAGGGCTTTGACCTTGACCCACTCCCCACAGGATTATTTTTCCGAAGTGCAGAATGGTGGGTGTCACGAGGAAGGTCGCCCTTTTTGGAGCTTTAACTGCTCTCGTAGCTGTTTTAATCGCATGGTATACCAGAGAAACTTTCGATCCTGAATCGGTGGGAGGCAAAAAGGTGGTAATTTGTGGAGCATCCTCCGGAATTGGCGAGGAGCTTGCTTACCAGTACTCCAAACTTGGCGCTCAAGTTTTGCTGGTTGCACGACGGGAAGCGGAACTTCAGAAGGTTGTGGCTCGTTGTGGAAAACTTGGCGCTGAAGCAGTGTATTACGTTGTCGCCGATCTATCTTCTTTAGAGGGAGCTAAGCATTTAGCTGCAGTGAGTACAAATTTATATACTGTTTCATACAAAGGTTTACATACACTCCTGGGCCCGATTGTTCGAAAGCCCATTAACGCTAATTAACCCTCGATTAAAACGTAACCGACGTTTTAATTTCGCTCTCTGAAAACACTTTCAAAAAGTGGTTTTAGACTAAAGCGGAAGAAAAGTGTAAGTCACAAGCGACAAGCAAAAATCTTTCGGGAAAATCTTTGTGAACTGGTAAATAAACTGGAATCAAAGTTCACTCTAACCCAGGGTTTTGAACAACTGGGCCCTGCAAGTTAACAGGTTTCCACAGGATCACCACGCTTTGTTTGCCCTGCAGTTTCCTAGCAACCCACAGGATAGGACTGGTTCACTCAGTAACATAAGCATAAGCATTTGCAGTGATGAAACATACACATAGTCCTAACAGAAAGGAAGCATTTCCATTTTCTAATGCTTGTGCTTGTGTGTCACTAGCAATGCAACCAGGAGGGTGGTAAAGGATATTTTTGTGACTTGTGATCGGCTCTTTTTTCCCGGTGAAATATGAAATGGCTAATTTTTTTGGTCATGAATTGTGATTTCCATAGGAGCCATGAGGTGTGATTTTACAAATTATTTTCCGAGAAACGAGAAACACATCGGTTTATTTTGCCGTGAACTGTGATTTTTATTATGTCTTCATTGTTGTGAATTGTGAAAGGACCATTTCGTTTTCCGTGAAACATGATCTAGAACCCCCCCATCACATTTATAGCTTGCCGAGTGTTAAAAACAGAAACCAACATATTGGATTGAAAAGCGTGATGTGATTTACAGGAGTGAAAAACCAAACCACTGATGGAAATTTAACTGCAAAGTTTGCATGTTGAAAGGCATAACAAACTGTAGCTTAGTCTTCTTTAGGTAGCAAGCTATGTGTAGCTCCTATACTAGCAATTAAGGGGCCGATTACATGAGCTGGGCTGACCCGGTTAACCAAACTGGCTCGATTTCCCAAGGTGAAGTTCAGCTCGGTATTACATGAGGTGAGCCAGCCCGGCTTGGGTTAAATTTAGAATATGTCATGTGAAAAAAGATAACAACAACAAGAATAAGTGGAGAGACGTTTCAAGGTTTGCTATCTTACACATCTTTTATTTAAACATTAAAAAAAGGACTATTCCGTGAGCCATTTTCCTCCAAAGTGGAGTAATGTGGTTAGAGATCGCTGGCCCGGCTAACCGGGCTGTCCCGGTGAACGCCATTACATGGGAAAATCTCAGCCCAGTTAGCCGGGATCCCAGCACCGCGATACCGGGATCGGCTAAATGGGCTGGCCCGGTTGTCATTTAATCACGAAGTGGATTTTTGTTGCATTTAACAAATGTGCTGAGATCCCGGCAAACTGACACCAGCCCGGCTAACTGGGCCAGCCCGGCTCATGTAATCGGGCCCTAAAGATAACAAACAATAAACAAATTCATCATTTCATTCAATCACCAGACTTAAAATTCACCGTCTTCCTTACTGAACTTGCAAGGATGGTTCAACCTTTCAGTCCTAGCAGTATGCAGGATGTATGTCTCCTGAACTTATCATTGTTTAATGGCCTAACTCCCATGAATCTCTTTAAGCTCTGCTAGAGCATCTGAACAAGTAATCAGATTGTCATAAGTTCAACTCCTGTTAGTAGCACTCGGATTTTAAGTGCCTTTTTTTTTCTTTTCATATTTTGGTTATTTCGTTATATTGTGGTCACTAAATGGTGTACAACATTTGCAAGTAATAATGTTGCAGGTCACATGCAAATATTGATAAAAAACTATTCTGGTCTGTTTTTATCAAATTACCTTCATTTTTTTCCATACAGCTGCAAAAGTGTTTTGGAAGAAATTAGGCACCATTTATTGCTCGAAACTTGACCACAATTTCAGGAAATAGCCAAGATATAAAAAAAGTCACTATAGACATTTATGCATACAGTCTTTCATTTTATTGTTCTTAAAATAATGAAATATTTTTGCTAGGAAACAAATAAATTATTTGATGGGCCTGATGTTCTAATTCTCAATCACGTGATGGGTTATTATGGCTTTTGGAATGAAAACAGCGACCTTAGCAAAGTACCCCAATACTTTGCCGTCAACACCATCAGCTACATAAACATTGCAACTCTCCTGCTTCCTGGACTTAAAAAGACCAATGGTACCATTGCAGTGGTGTCATCATTTGCAGGAGTTGTTCCGGTTCCAAGGACTGGACCCTACTGTGGCAATAAACATGCCCTTCATGGATTTTTTGGAAGTTTGAGGCAGGATTTAGCTCTTCAGGGTCATAGAGGAATTTCCGTAACACTATGTGTCTTGGGATACATAGCCACAAAGAGTGCTCACAAGGGAACATCTGATTATCCAGTGGGGAAGAGTTTAAAGCCGGCAGCTGTTGATGATTGTGCCATTTCAGTGATCAAGGGAATTGCCCTCAAGAAGCAACAAATGTATTTTCCTTGGTTCCTGAGTTTTGTAGAAACAGTTCATTTCTTTTTCCCAAACTTTGTAGAAAGTGTTATTCAAGTTGCATCTAACGAGAAACCACCACAGAAAATGTGGGACTGGTAATTAGTTCTCATGCAATAGATGTGATCCTTTGATACTTTCAAGTGATAAATACTGGAACTGTAATACTTTCATTAGGACCTCACTATCAAATGGTTTTATTTGTACTGAAATTAAAATACAACATGAGTAATTCTTTGATCCCGCAGGGGTACTGTACATGTAAATATGCACATTACAGGTAAAACAACGAAAATGCCCCAGATTTTGCCTTGGTTTTATTTCCTTTGGCAACATAATGGGGCAGTTAGAGGCCATTTATTATTTATGGGTTGGGAGGCTTTGTGGATTTGGCAGAAGGGGAGGGGGGGGCAGAAAATTTTCCCCAAAATATTTGGGGAGGGGAGGG